>BGPR01004348.1:36858-54179 GCA_013235015.1 Araneus ventricosus | reverse complement strand
AAAAAAAAAAAAACAGCTTTAGGGACCCCCACCCACCCATACACTCGCATCTCTTTTGACCCCCCACTTTTTTGGTACACCAGCAGCCTATGCCGCAAGGTTTAGATAGGAAAGCGTTTTACGAACTACCTCACCGACAAGGTTTGAACGGCAAGTCTGTGAAAGCATTTCCGCACAAACCGTTTCAGAAACCATTCCCGCAAAATTGACGTAAGAAAGCTTTTTATTAACCACCACCCCTACCGTGTGCAGCCCCGTCCGGTATAGTGGTTATTGCGTTCGCCTTCCAGCTATTTGGCTTGGAAGAATTTGAAGTTTTGTCACAATCTACTATCTAATCGTACAAGTAAGTTCAATTAAAAATTAGATTAATCAAATTAATAATTAAGATTTGATTGATAAAGATTTCTAATTAATTGACATTAAAGATAACTCTAATCTGACATCAGAAGAAGGGGGAGAAAAAAGGGGGTTGGACCCCTCTGTAGAAGCACGACTTTGAAGAGGGGGTAAAAAAAGGGGGATCAGGCCCTTCTGTAAGTTTACGGCTTCGGAGGGAAGGGGAATTCTGCTTTGTCCGCCGAAGGAAGGCTCTTAACATTTTGAAAGGCCTGAAACAAGCTTGCAATAAAAGTTTGGGGAAATCTTACTGAAAACCTCACAGAGAGAAAACCTTGTTTCTTGTTGACTAGCTAACGTTTCCGAAAGGTTCAACCTTTGTCATGGAAACCTTTGTCACAACCCTTTTCCCTTGCCGACGACAAGGTTTCCAAAACCTTTTAGACAAGCTTTCTTTGCTATCTGGGTAAAAGGTGCTTCAAACTCACTTTTTCTTATTTTATAACTATTCTATACATTATTTTCCGGATTCGACAGTCCGCGATATCCATGACCGAGACATAGCAGAAGGCCGATTTAAAAATTCCAAGACTGAAATTATTCACAAACCAGCGGGAGAGATCTCCCTAAACTTTCTCGTATACTTCCTAAAAAGGTGTCATTTATCCGCGCGGCTACAAAATGCGAACCTTCTGTGACCCAGAATGCCATGATTATCCACTGGTTTCCCTTAGCGCACGCCAAGGTCTCGAATATCGCCAAGCGCATGCCAAGGTGCAAAATGGCATTGCGTCATTGTAAGAAAATTGAATATGCAATTTAAACGCCTTTTTTTTAACCGATTGAAACAAAAATTGGACACAGATCTACAATTAAGGTTAAAAGGCCACTTACCAAATTTCATTTATCTAAGTCATTGTGTTAAGAAGTTATCGTGTTCACAAGCATGAGATTATACAGACCGACAGACAGTCAAGCCTTTGACGGATTTGGTCCAAAATTTGAAACGGACCTATATTCCTAATAATAAAACTGTGCACCATATTTTATCCATCTAGCTATTTAAGTTTTTGAGTTATCGCGTTCCCATAAACGCGGACAGACAGACTTCCTTGGAAGGATTTTGTCCAAAATTTGATGGAAATCTACAAATTATATGTAAAGATCACATACCAAATTTCACGCCTCTAGTTCTAATAGTTTTCGAGTTATCGTGTTCATAGACACACATAATTCCAAAATTGTGTTTTTAGGACTCAGGGAGGTATAAAACGTGGTGGTGATTCATCAAAACCTAGAGTTTGAATTTTTTGACGATTAGAATACTTTATTTTGTATACTTCGCATACGAGAAAGTAAAATGGAACAATTCACCTATGCCAATTTTCGAGGTTACTTATAAATATATTTATGAATTTTGCATTTATTGTTGAATTTTAATCTGATTTCGTTCTGATGATGATTTGGAAGAAAACAGAATCTGGTATAGAATATTACATGAGCGAAACTATGGAGGTTGAGACATAATTAAGAAGAATCGTCTGATGAACTGGAACAACTATCAGAGATTGCAAAAAAAGCCATTTTTCACAGGCGACTTCTCAAAAACATATTTGTTTTAATGTAGACCATTGAATAAAAATAATTACTCTTATAAATCCTGTTCTGAATTCCTGAAATCCGTTAACAGAAAGGCTTACCATCTTGAATTTTTGAGGCAGATTTCCCATGATGCAATTATAACCTATACTGAGCGAAATAAAGGCGATTCTAAAGCTGCCGGTATGGGAGAGGAGCGTATATCAGGTTCCCAAATAATACTATTAAGTTTCAAAGGACAAATGCAAATTCTTACACAGTCAGTACTTAAAGTAGTCAAGAGAGGATCGCCTTTTAAAGATTGATGGATAATCAGTTTTTGAGACTTGGATTCTAAATGATAACCGTGCCCTAATCCAAACAACTTATGAACTAGTCGTATATTGGCGATAACGCTAGAATGGTTTTTCTTGGTCTACTCTGTAAAATTTCAATCCACCATAGCATCCATATGCAGCGAGTTCCTTACCACATTGGTTTGGCGGAAAATGAAGTTGCTTCCGCTGATCGGCGTTCCTTCTTTTTCTCCTTAGGTCCGCTCCCTTAGGTAAGAGTCGGACTAAAATAACTTAGGAAGACATTACATACTCATTAGGATCGTTTAAAAATTTGTGAAAATTAACCCCATTAGAGCCCAAGTCGCGATTTTTCAATAATATTTTGTATACTAATACAGTATGTTTTGAAATCAATTGAAAAATTACTAAAAAATGTCCAGCCTGAAAAATTTATGTTTACAATATTTTCCGTTCAAAAGGATTGAGTAAAATGTAATGCAGTATGTAAAAATGAGTGTATTTTTAAATGAAATATCTCTCTGCTAATAATAAAGGAGATGTGTGTTGGCGCTCTACAGGTCAGACTACTCGACCTAGATCTACGAAATTTGGCACAAACATACTTTGGAGGGCGGGATGTGCACGTCGGAGCCTTTTTTTAAAATTTTAATTAATTAAAAATTAAGCGAAATTTTAGCGTTTTTCTTAATAACTTCCGAAAATATTACAGCACTAAAATCATTTTTACACCATCTGAAAGTGCAAAACATTACCTTTCCAATGATATCAATTAAGTTGCCGTACAATGTTTTCTCGAATTTTAATAAATATTTTTTGGCATAATTTACAACAATACTTTTCATTGTTTAAACAAATATTTAATTGCATATTTCTCTTTCATCGTTGTAATTTGAGATAGGATCCTAATACATTTTGCTTTCATATTTTATTTCATTAAAATTTTTGTGAAATCTGTAAACCAAGCCCTTCGAGATATTGCTTTGCTTACATTAAGAAATATATCCATTAAGCTGAATGGTTATGTTTGGTATGTCTTCATTCTTTTCTCCGCATGTTTTAATCCAGCTAACATGCCACTGGCCATAAAATGTGCCACGCCATTTTAATGTTGAAATCAAATGCATATTTTGCAGGCTTAAGAAAGTGAAGATAGTGTCAGCAACATGGAATTAGAGGTTACATGACATGGTCAGTTATTTGACTCCATTAGGAACATTTATGTAGACAATGAACAGAACATGTGCAAGGCCATTGAAAGAACATGGGTTAAATATCCACCACAATCTTAAGTTTAAAATTACGTTTTTAAGAGAACCATGAATATAAAATGAAGCAAGATTCAATTGAAATCATATTCCCGACGAACAAGCTGGTCGCCGAAGGTGGCTTGTTTGAAATAAAGAAAAAAATAGAGAGATAACAGTGTGCGTAGTGAGAAATTGCTGCAAAAATTAAGAACTTTTATGAACTTTTTAAGCACCTTAGCCAAAAAAAATTAAATACCTTTTCACATGCATGCATACGTAGATCCACATATTTTCTAAGCATAGAATGTTTTCTGTTTTATAATGATGCATACTTTTTATTGAAAAATTAAAAATATATGTAATATTTTAATTTTTTAACTTTCCTAAATAATCTTACCGACACCTCATTTTAAATACTTCTACTTTCATCATAATAAACGCACTACAACTTTCTTTTCAAATCACGAGTTTCTGAAGGGGAAATTCCCTTTCCTGGGTATTTAAGCGTTCTGCGCATTCATTTCTGCCCTTTTTCACACCAGCATGTAAGCTTTCAACAACAACGCGGCGCTCGGGCGTAAACTTCTGAATACCGGTCATGGAGCTACGTAAAAATTAAGTACTTTACCTATGAAGAAATAACGTAATGCCTGAATAAAAGAAGATTTAAGCAAAAATGATCTCTTCTATGATCAAAATGGACTGCCTTTCACCTTTTTAAAGCCTGATCTTATATATATATATTTAATTTTAAATATGTTTTTAAATTTTAATATTTATTTCTGTATTTGCACAACCAGTGGCGAATCTAGGATTCCAGTCGGGGGGAGGGGGCTGAGGTCTTAAAAACTTTGTATCGTCGTGATGAATGTCAAACCTCAAGGCTAAAGTAAACCAAAACTCTTCAACTTTACAGACTTAACTCACCTGACAATAAGAATCATAAAGAACAATACAATACTTTCGATAATTTAATAAAAATTACAACGAAATAACTAGCCAAAAAATGACTTCGACCGCGGCAAAGCTACAAGTACGAGTGGAATGACTACAAAAGTAGGAAAATTTTCAAGCCAGAAAGCAATGTTGAAACGTTTTTATTATTTTTTTAAAGAGAGAAATTAAGAAAAAACAGTTATAATGTTGTTAAATAAAATCAAGAATTCTGGCTTGGCTCTAGGGGGGGGGGCTGCAGCCCGATAGCCCCCGCCTGGATTCGCCACTGTGCACAACGTCTTCTATTGTAAAATAAAAGATGTCTTTTTGGTTTGACAAAAAAAAATAGATAAATAAATAAAATCATAATGCAAATTGTCATTACCAAAAATCAAGTCAACTTTTATAGGATTAACAATAAAAATATTTAATCTTCTTTAACATTTCTTAAAACTAACAAATTACCAGTTAATTTGCTTCCTCGGGATAAACATTACAGTATTTCAATATATGGCAGTGCCCATTGTTGAAAAAAGAGGGAGAGGGAAAAAAGGTCATTAATAGTCCAGTCAATGAAGGTTTGAAAAAAAACCCCATTAAATCATATTATTTTGAAAATTAGTACACATGTTCGTGAGGGGCTCCTGATGAACATACTAAAAGTGCCCGGTCCTGGGGGTAGCTCGTTCCGCCATCTTGGATTTCATCCCCCTTTTTAGTTTTTCTTGAACATCTCGAAAACTGTTCAGTTTTCAAATTACAATTGATTTAACAAATCAAAGAGTGTAAAATTCCCTATAAATAAATCCTTTTATTTTTCTTCTAGCCTTAATAGTTTCCGAGATAATGGGTCTCAAAGTTTGCCGCCATCTTGGATTTCATGCCCTTTAGTTTTTCTGCAAATATTTGTAGCATGTATTTCAAAAGCATGTATTTGTAGGGAATTTTACGATCATTAATTTGTTGTATTACATGCAACTGAATAGTTTTTGAGATATTTCAAAAAGAATAAAAAAGGGGGGGGGATTAAATTCAAGACGGAGGGAAACTTTGAGATACATTAATTACCTCAGAAACTATTAAAGCTAGAAAAATAATAAATGCATGCATTTGTAGGGAATTTCACACTCTTTAATTTGTTATATCAATTGTTGAAAACTGAATAGTTTTCCCAAGATATTCAAAAAAAAAAACTAAAAAAAAGGGGGGGTGAAATCCGAGATGGCGGCGACTTTTAGTAAGTTCATCAGGAGCCCATCATGAATATGTGCACCAATTTTCAAAACCATATGATTTAATGTTTTTTTCACCCCAATGTGTTGACATCTCTGGATCTATCACACCCTGGATTACTTACCCGAATTCTTCCCTTTCGTTGGTTTTCTTTAATGATATATCAGGTTAACAAAGCTTTATGATTATGTTTTCGATTTATTGTATTCAACGTCTGGGGAAACACACACACACAAAAAGTTTTCTTTGCACTTCTGGAGAAAATTAAGCACTTTTAAGGTGCTTAAAAATGGTTTTCAAATTTAATCACTTCTCATGACGCTACGCATCCTGGATAAGTATAATACTTTAATTTTCCTTTTGAAGTATGGAATGTCATAAAACACTTATCATAGCGTTTACGGTGCACTTTTTAGCCACATTAAGCATATTGCACCTAAGTTTCATTAATAAACATCACAGTGTTTCTCCGCATCATATTTGATAATATCAAGATATCTCGATATTAATGTGCTTGGCAGTGGCGGACTGGCCAGGTTGCCCGATGGCAAGTGGGCCCCCATATACATAAGACAGTTCGGGCCCTCAGGATATGTGTCGACTAAAGATCATAAAGACCATATTAAGAAATTCATTGACTGAGAAGAACTTGGAATTCCTGTATGTTGCTATGAAAAGGAATTTCTAGATGATTTGGATATAGAGTACTCATTAACAGATTTGCTCAGTCATCTAGTGAATTCAGATGTTTCCTGAGTTGCCATTAATGAAGTGGATCGAATGTAATACACTTCTGTACATTTGAGTTGTTAATCCTTGGTAGTTATAATTATTCTTTTTAAAAAAATTTTAATTGGTAAATAGTGTGCACTTTATTTTCAATTTGGTTAAAATATTCTCAATGTAACAATATAGTTCCAAAATTACAGTATGCTATACAACCACCAAAATTATTTAATCATAAAATTACATTTATATTTATCACTTTCAATAATACGTGTATACTGTATTTAGTAATCTATATATATAATAAAGTTTTAGATTAGGAATAGATTATATTAACTTATTGATTTTAATTTATTATATTTGTAATAAATAATATCAAAAAATATATTTGAGATGGTAACGTAGATGTGATAGGGCCCCCATTTTCTCATGGCAACCACTCTTTTCAGACCCAGTCCGCCCCTGGTGCTTGGTTTCCCTAAAGATGTCTCTGGCTGCATATTTTTGAAAGCAAGTTCAAGTTATCTGTCTACAGAATTGAAGAAAATGAGAAGAGTTTTCTTTCGATGATGCACAAACACGATATAAGAGCCATGCATTTTGCACAGCAGCCTCGAAACCAAAAAAGCGACCACCACTTCTTTTTTGTTTCGGATGAAACAATAACTTGCAATATTCTGATCCATCCAATATGGACTGAACATATAGCTGAATTGTTTTAGGTTGGTCAATTTCAATTGTTTTTATCGCCCCCCCCCCCACACACACCAGGAGAGCACGGATGAGAAGTCGCCGAATAAGTAAGCGGGTTCTCGATTCCCAGGTGGGTATAGTAATGGGTTAATAAAATTAAGTCACTCCAATATGGTGACGGAACATACCTCCTCCAGGAGGGTGATGGCTATTGGAACTTTGACCTCAATATCCGGGCTTTCGTGGTGGCTGTTCTTCAATTGACCTTGGGTGCTTTGGCGGGCGGGGGGGTGGAAGGGTAACTCCACTCGAGATTATCATTGTTTAATCATCTTTTTGCTTTTAGCAAAGGGTAAATACAAGGTGCGTTCGAAAAGCTCGGTGAATGGTCGCATAGTAGAATAACCGCGCTGGTTCGGATGCTGCCCTCACGCAGACGCATTGAGAGAGATGGCAACTAGTGCCCCCTAGCGTCCAAATCACGATAGTTAAGCGGAAGTGCGCGCTACGACCAATTTAACGAGTCAGTGTGAGAAGCGCGTCACTGTGAAATGGAGCAACGCGTGAACATCAAGTTTTGCTCCAAATTAGGCAAAACGGCGACGGAGACACATGAAATGTTAGTGAAAGTGGACGCAGTGACTAAAAAGTGTGTTTTTGAGTGGTTTAAACGCTTTAGAGACGGAAAGGAAGATGTCAAAGATGAGCCGCGTTCCGGTCGACCACCAACAAGCACAACTCCAGACAACATCGAACGAGTGCGACGGATGCTTGCGGATGATCGACGGCTGTCTTTGAGAATGATGGCAGAAGAATTGAAGATAAGCCTAGACAGTGTGAGCAACACTATTCACGAACATTTGCAAAAGCGTAAGAAAAAGGTCTACGCTTTTTCGATATTACTCAGATCCTATTGTAACTAATGGTGATTGCTTTGAATGCTAGTAAAGGTATTTTGTTTGTATACATTGTTTCCTTTATTTTATGAGACCATTCACCGAACTTTTCG
Source organism: Araneus ventricosus (assembly GCA_013235015.1). Lineage (NCBI taxonomy): Eukaryota > Metazoa > Arthropoda > Arachnida > Araneae > Araneidae > Araneus > Araneus ventricosus. The sequence goes on along the minus strand of BGPR01004348.1, from coordinate 46,098 downwards.
AACGCACCTTGTATTGTATACATTTGAGGCTATTGTCAATCCATCTAACTAAAATTACCTTTTTTTCCTGCTTGCCTATATATTTAAAAGTGCCTCTTGTAGGTTCCTTTCAGTGTGATTAGAACAAATCTCAATGGAAAAAAAGCATATCATTGATCCATTCCGAATAGCAAATCAACGTGCCCCCTAAACCTAGCGTCTCTATTCAGGAACATAATGAAAAATGCAAAAAAAAACAACCCCTATTAAAATCTAAAATTACATGAATTTCCAAAAAAAAACCAAAAAACATACTCAAAATTGTATTTACCGACACATTTCTTAAATGCAAGTTAATTAATTGATAAATAATTGAACAAATTGAGCCTTTTCTTCTTGACATCGCAAAAAACTGCTTTCGAGTCCGACTTTAAAATAAAAAAAGGCTATATTATGAACTGAGCGGTTGATACTGGCTGCCATGTATTGAATATAAATGAAACAAGTGCTTAAAAATGCTTTTTTTTGTAAAATTTATGTCGAAAAACTAATTCCTGCGAGTTTACGGTGCATTTTAAGAAGTGTCCCTAGAAAGAGAGGCAAGGCATCAATGGGTTAACTTTCATAAAATTTTGTTCCATTGAAAGAAATCAGTATAAAATGTTCTGGGTTGATCCCCCTTGGTACTTCAGAAAATGCACTGGTAAGGCTCTGAAGTCCAATACAAATATATCCCAGCAGATTGCATTCTCTTGCTCCACAAGTGACCACTTTAGATCAAAGGGGTGCAAACTATTTTCATTTCCCATTCCTCACTTCGTGTAAAATTTTCTTGCGAATGCCAAAGGGGTCGCGACTGCATTTTTTGAAGAAAAGCCTTATATTTTTTGTCAAATAAATTTCTTTGAATTTTAGAGACTCACAAAAATTTCTTGCGACCCATGGTTTGCACACGACTGCTTTAGACATCTAACCCTTTGAGCATGGGAAAGGAAATTATCCATGTGTACAAAATGAAATTCCAGTTCAATATCCTGCATTGTTGACAGAATACCGGGTTCACCCCCGAGGCAGATCCTTTGTTGAAGTTTATGGGCTTGGTCTAGGTATGTTAGTTCGAGTAGGATAAGAGAAGATACTATGATCAGGGCTGGATTATTAAATAGACAACTGCCTACAGGCCCTGCAACTTTGGAAGGCCCCAGGGTCACAAGATTGTTTTTTTTATCCACATTCAAAGTAATTTAATTTTGTTCTTTCATTTAATTTACAAAGACTGCGCTCTTGACCTTATTCAAATTAAAATCAAGTATTGTTTAAAATTTGGAACATTATGCTAACACCATTCCTAAACCATTGCCTTTTTCAAGCCTTATATTATGTTGTTTTATGGTTCTAAAAAAATATGTTGCTTTATAATTTTAAAATGTTCAATCCTTTAAGTAAATAGAATTTAGATTACGTTAAAAATTTCATTTAAAAAATTTTTTTTTACTATTTTGTATAAAATTACTCTTAAATCCCAATTTTGCATTTTTTAATACGCTTTAATATTTGTAATGAATAAAAAATATATATTTGTATAATTATTAAAATATTTAATGAAAAGAAATAAATTAATAAAAGAAATTGTTTGACCGGAAAAGAAATTAATTTTAAAATATTCTTTGGCTATAAAAGAAATTCATTAAAAAATCGTTTGGTTTCATTTCTTTTCTAAAGTCCATCAAAATAGAGTGACAACGATATTTTTTGGCTGAGAAGAATAAATGTTAAGATTAAATTCGATGTGAATTAATGTATAGCGAGTGTTTGTATACAATGCCTGTGCTGTGGAATTCGTCAATAAATATCTATTTTTTATAAAGAAGGCTCAAGATGAAATCCTGCAAATTCAGCACAACACTAGACACTGAAACCAACTCTCTTGAAGGTTATCCACAATTAAATGTTTTACTATTTCAGATCGTCAAAATTTGCTATTTAAAACTGCTTATATAGAGATTAAACTAAAATCAATACAAAAATATCTGCTTTTGGAAATTAGGGAGGCGAAAAGAAGGCCCTTGAGAATTACATTGCCTAAGGGCCCCCAGAGGGCTTAATCCAGCCCGACTATGATGCATGGAACTGCAAAGATGTCGAATGTGTAAGTGGGAAGGAGTGAAAAAAAAAATCATTTTAGATGAAAATTATAAATCCGAAAGCATTTTATTGAAACAATTTTTTGTTTGAATTTAACTGGGCAACTACACAATCGACTTCCAATACATACCACGGCAGAAAAATGAGGAAAGATTTGGAAAAGAAACATATTGAAGGAGAAAAATGATAAACTATTTATTAACAAGAATACTTCTTCAAGAATATGTGCAGTCTTCCGAAATCCGCTACTCAGAACCAAAAAATTAATATAGGGCCTCTAAGTAAAAAGTACAGATATAAACATTAAACAGGCTAGAAAATCTATTTTAAAATAAAATATTGATTCTACAACTACTGTTACAGACTTCGAAAATCTAAGACACCAACATTTTTTTTTTCTTTCTTCTGTTCTTGCATTTTAACTGAAAAAAATATTATCCAAGTACAAAGCTTTATTAAAAATTTGTAAAAATATCGCAACTGTACGAATACTTTATCCACGACTAAGCTTCTCAAATTTGTTACTCCCATAAAGAGTAAAATTATGCCGATACAATCTTTAGGTATAAAAAAAATTGCTAAAATTTTAGGTACCTACTGTAGAGTCTCCCTACAGCGAATTTCTCCCTATAACAAAATTTTTAATCGGAATGTTAAATAACATTCAAAATATTCTCCATATAACGAAGTGGTTGTCTCCCTATAATGAATTTTTTCAGACCTTTATCTTTTCGATTTTTGTCATTTTTGAAGAAAGTTGCTAATTTCTGTGCAAACAAATCGCTCACACATGCCTGTTTCTGGAACCACTCGCACTGTTCATTCCAACGATAACACATAACAATAGAATGCTATGTGAAGGGTAATGCAGTTGTGGGGACCTGGGTTTCTACAGAGGGAGCAACATTTCTACGGGTCAAGATTCCAAGAATCGGGGTGAGAACAGCAAATGGATATGACAATATGCATTTTATGTTTATCCGTACTAGTACATATTATTCTCTAAATTGGTGAATTGTCTTCCCTTTTGAGCATTTTATTTATACAATAAAAATTAGTATAATTTTAACAAATTTATAATAAATATTACTTCATTTTTAATTGAAAGTCATAATTAAATATTTTTGAACTTATCACACATACTAAAAGGTTTGTTACATTTACTTAAAAAACTGCAAAAATCTCTAATCTCCATGTAACGAAATTTTCTCTATAGCGAATTTTTCAACCGGAACCAAGCGATTTCGTTACAGGGAGATTCCACTGTATTTTGAATCTGAATGCTAATTTCTTAGATATGAAAATTTAACTAAGAAAGCTCAAGCAGCAAAGTGAGTAACAAAACCCACACAGGGATGGCTTTCAGTTTGGATGAAAGAAAGAGATGTAATTCATAGGGCTATCAGACAGGAGAAGCCTAGCAAAATCAATAAAGGGGTACTGAAACAAACTCTACATTCATCCCAAGATTCGAAAGAATTCAAGGCTGCTACTGGACGAGTTGAAAATTTTATAAGTAGATTTGTCATTTAGCATGTGGCAATGCACTGTGAGAGCCAGTAGAGGTGAAGAAGAAGCGGAGCAGTTCTGCCTCAAATTTCAAGAATTCATAGAAAAAAGAAGGTAATGTTCGCCAACAAATTTTTAACCGAGATGAAGCATCGATTCACATTGCGCGTGCATGTCGAACAGGACCTACATCAAGAAAACTTGAGTCACACAGGTGGTTGTGATTAACAGTGACAGTCACTACAGACAAGAAAACAGGATATCTACCAATAAGGCTGTTTTCATAGCAATGAGCCACTGTTTTCAGTATCCGTCTTCTGCTGAAAATATAAAGCGAGAAACACTGATACGAGATGGATGGGGAAAAAATGACAACACATTATCACTGCCAAATCTGAAATGTGCAAGAAAAAAACATAATTTCTGGAATGCCAATAATTGAAGTACTTTAACATGTGTATAACAACAAAGATGTTTTTATTTATCGTGTAGATACTGATCAAGATGTGGGCTTTAACATAAATACAAAGAGTACATTTTTTGAAGAGGAAAAATATCTAAATTTGCTGCCATCAAAATTCCAACAAACGTGCAAAAGTGGCATTGAATTTGGATATGTTGTTAATATTATCACAAGCTGAGGGAAAAAAATCTAAGGAAAACATAATATATAAATGTCATATAAAACACACCCAACTAAAGTCAAACCTTTAAAAAAATGTCCTTCCATCAGCCATGATGATTTCAATTTACCTAAAACTATCTTCTGCACCATTTTTAACCAAGTGAACAATTTTTGTAAACACCTATACAGATTTTATATTTTTCTTTTTATTATTATTCTTTTAACAGCTACATGATTCAGACAATTTTCACGTCTCTGAGTTTCGTACAAGTTCTTAGAGTTGGCATCCTTCAATTTAGCATTAATTAACCTACTATAACTAATGAATGATTCATACCTTTTAATAGAAAATTTTTCTAAACATATCACATTATAATTTGCAAAATTAGAAATTATTAATATGCATAACAAAAATTTTCAGAAGACATTTTTTCCTTCTGACTTAATGTTTATTTCAACCCATTCTTGAATATTACACATTCGTCCGAACATTATTTTGAAATACTATTTACATTTTAGTATATTTAAAAACCATTGTGACTGACATTAATACAGCATTTTTTTTTTAAATACTATTAATAAAAGTGCATGTGAGTGTGGTGTGCACCTTTTTTCTTTTCAAAACTTTTAATTACAATACAAGAAGGATTTTGGCATTTTCTCCCAATAAATTATAAAAACAGTACAGCACACAAATAATTTTTAAACCATCATAAAATTCAAGAAGTTATATTTTCAATGGCACCAACTGCCACAAAATTTATTAAAATTTTTAGAACTGTTTAAAAATATTTAATTTCTCTGTAATTAATATTCAATATTTGATTCAGTTCTTTGTAGAGTTTATAAACAAAGTCATTTAACAAATTAAGTAAATTAGAAAACGTGTTATGCTGAATTTACTAGTAATCGATTTTTATTGGCATGGTTCAATCCAGTTAACAAGGTTAATTGTATTTGAATTAATAGCACTTCAAACTTATAATCTAGACCTGAAACTAAGCAGACGTATGGGCACAATGAACAGAACAGGTATTAGGTTCCTAAAATAGAACGAGTTAAATGTCTATCAAACATGAAGTAAAAAAATACTTTAAAAAACAAATTATGCAAGAATTTAACTAAAATTATACGTCTAAATATATCACTATTCTCAGAGAAAGTCTTATAATAATAAAAGTGAACGTGTGTGTTGTTTAATTAAATGCTGCAGCTAATCCCCGTTACTCAATTTGATGTGAAAAAAGACGCTATGACGCTCTTTCAGATTGGCATTTTTCTTTCTTGCTGTTAATTGATTTTTTTTTCACTTTATAAATTAAACAAAACTCTTTAAAGATTTTATACAAACTAAAAACACATCTGGTATAGAGACACTATTCCAATGCTTCTACAAACATGTTCAGGCAAAAACAGGTTATATTAATTGAATTTTGCATCAAATTAACTTTTACACCAAAATTCAAACTTTAGGAGGCATCACTAACCAATAACTAGGTTGGAGCCCCGAACGGTACAAGAACGAGGCAGTACTTGTCAATCGTAATATGAAACTTCAAACACTTTGCTCAAGGAAATTTGAATAATGTAAGAGATTTAAACGAGATAAAACATAACCATTATTCCTGGCGAGTAAGCTGGTTGCCAAAGCATCTAGTTAATAATCTCGTGTTTTAAAGGAAGTGAAGCAAGTCAAGGTTCTGTTAAGACGTGATTCAGTGTAAAATGTTTAAAACAGAGTAAAGTAAGAAGTGGATAATTACAAAGTATACCAGGGGTGAAAACAGCAAAGATACAAAAATGAGGAAAATTCACGAGAGTAGCTACATTTTTACGTGAATACCGACATACATTAAGGAAGAGATAAGTAAACACTTTTTAATGAATGATTTACTCATCACAAAAAAATTATAAAACAAATATGTTCTTGCTTACAGCCATGCATTAATTCTTTCAATAACAAATACTTATTTTTAACATTATAAAATCAATGTTTTCTTACGCACTTTCTTAAAAATAGATACAATTAATAAATAATGTTTTATAATATCAATATTTTTTATAAAATACATATAATAAACCTAAAATATATAAATCAGATTTTGCTTTATAACAGGAAGTCACAGAAGAGTCCTGCATAAATATCAGTTTACAAATAATACAAAAAAGCGGAAAATCGCGGAGGATTTTCAACCCTGGTATACACAAAAATCCAATTGAGTGATGGAAAATTACAACATCTAAATATAGAAAAAAAAGCATTTCAGATAAATATAAATTGAAATTAATTAAATAATTTTTAAAGTATTTCAGCACTACGATAGGAAAAGCAAGCATTTAAGGTAAATTATACTTCTTGCCAGACAATGAAAGAAAACTAGACCATTCTTTCACTTTTTATTAATATTAAACAATTCACTCACAGAAATTGTATAGACGCATTTGTACAAAAAACATTGAACTATTTCACAGTGTAAAAAGTTCAGCATCATAAAAATTTGTTAAGTTCTAAAGTGTCAAAAATACTGCCATTTGCCGAGGATTGCATCTTTGATGGCATCCACATATTGTGCAGGAACCCAGTAAAGCCAATACCTCGAAGCCTCCGTCGTGCCTAGTTGAATGCCCTAGAAAAACAGACGACCGATTACTGCACACGCATCTTTTTACAAAAATGAAATCCAAGTTAAAAGAAATGGAGTATGAAATAAAACAAATTTATCCTAAACCATCTGATATACATGGCATTCCCCGGGATGAAAATATGCTTGTCTTTCATTCATAAAAAAATATTTAAATAACTGTCATTGAAACATTCTCTAATATTTTTCATGTACTTCAATATTTGTAAGCAAAATTTGAAGTACTTAAAGCAACAAATATTTATTACAAAAGTTACAATTATTGCAAATCAAATCAGCTGTCGACAACTATGTGGTATAACCATCATATGCGAGAAAATAAAAACATCTCTACTACTAATAAAGAAGAATGTGTGTGTGTGTGTGTCGGCGCTCTACAGGGAGCTGGATCTAGAGCTACGAGATTTGGAACAAACATACTTTGGAGGGTGGGAATGTGCACATCGGAGCCCTTTTTTTGAAATTTTAATTAAAAATTACACAAAATATGGGCATTTTTCCTTAATGACTTCTGAAAATGTTACAGCACAAAAATCATTCTTACGCCATCTGAAAGTGCAAAAGAGAACCTTATCAATGATATGAATTAAGTTGCCGTACAATTTTTTCTCTAATTTAATAAAAAAATATTTTTTTATTAAATTAGAGAAAAAATATACTTCTACTTAAAATTTTTTTTTGGCACAATTTACAACAATACTTTTCATTGTTGCAATGAAATTCAAACTGTTTTCATTGTTTAAACAAATATTTAATTGCATATTTATCTTTCAGTGTTAAAAGCTGAGTTAAAATCCTAATATATTTTGCTTTCATATTTTATTTCATCAAATTTTTGGTGGAATCTGCAAACCAAGCTTATTGAGATATTAGGTATACGAAGAAATATATCCAGTAAGCTGATTGATCATGGTTGCTACGTTTTTTCATTCTTTTTTAAGCAAGTTTTAATTCAGCAAGCACGTCGCTGGTCATAAAATATGTTGTGCCATTCTAACATTGAAATCAAATGCATATTTTGCAAGAGGAATAAAAAAGTGAAGATGAAGCCGACAACATGCAGTTAGATGTTACGTGACATGGCCAGTTATATGACTCCATTAGAGACATTTATGTAGACAACGAACGGAACAGATGCAAGGCTACTAAAAGAACATGGGTTAATATCTACTACAATCTGCTTCCATTGTTAAGGGAACCACAAATATTAAATAATGCAGGATTCAATTGAAATTATATTCCCGGCGAACAAGTTGGTCGCAGAAGGCAGTATTTAATATTAGCACTCAACAGAATGTCAATGTGCATATAAATAAGTGCATTTTTATATATAATATTTTAAATATTGAAAATGTTATTAAGTATTGTAACACAAAAAAATCTCCTAACTGATTAAAATCTTATTTTTAACTTAACTGAGAATATCAGTTGCATCAAACAGTTTTTAATCGCGTAGCTTCTCAAAAACTTAAGACAATATCAAATGATTAGTTAAAAACTGCCAGAATGTAATTTTCCAAAAAGATTTTTCAGAATGGTACAAAATTTAATTAAACATCGCAAGTGGCAATTTGAAGGCACATAAATATAACAATTTAAAATATTTAATGTTATAAATGATAATTCTAAAGATAAAACTGTGATTTTTATACCTGGAAACAGTTTTTAATTAATTAGAAAATTATTATTTTATGCACTGTCATGAAATCTTTCACTAAACTGTGCCCTTTGCTCCGATGTATTTGCGAGCAAAATTTGAAAGTAACCAATTCAAAATTTGTGTTTCCACAGCAAACTATTTATGAATATTAACTTTCATTTATATAAGTGAATAAAGGCGTTCCACCTCCTGCCAGCATAGAAATGAAAGATTTACCATGATGTGATATTCTTCATGTCCTTCAACAGGCTCACTAACAATAGTTTTTATGGAATTCATAGGAATTTTATCCGTTCGTTCTACAGGGAGAAGAAATGCACAATAAATTAGGATACAGTTTTACAAAATAACTGCTGCGAATTAAAATGCTTGATAACAAATAAGCATGGCTCGAATATGAAAACAAATAAATAAAAAATGTAAATAAAGAGTATTAAACAATAAAATGGCCACAATTTTAAGTATTAACAAAATTACAATTCATTTTTCTTCAACGCAAAACACAATACTTCAATGAATTATAAAATCCACTCTGCAAATGAAAGCAAAATCACATCTTTGCTACTTGTCTGCAATTCAAAATATAAAATAACCCAATTTCATCAACCCTTTAACTGCAGGTACTTTCAGTACAGTCGATTGCACAAAACGCAAAATATATATATATATATATATATATA
>BGPR01004348.1:8543-36833 GCA_013235015.1 Araneus ventricosus | reverse complement strand
GATATGTTTTCGTTGTTGTAGTCATTAAATAAAAACAGGGGTTATTAACTAATTTTTCATTTAATTGTGGAGAGGACGTAATTTACATCTTCGCATTGAGTTTCAAGGCACAAAGAGAGCAGAAAACTCCCTGCTTTTTCTCAGGACGGATTTACAATATAACACGCATCAAAGTGAAGGGAAATTGGCTTATTTTTAAATTACGAGTGCTTTAGGAAAAAAGTCTAGCCAAGGAGACGCCATATGATTTTCTCTGGTGACACTAAGTTATTAAAATATTCTTTTAGTAATAAATATGCCAAAGCGAGATTTAATATACTCAGCGGAAATAAAATGAAACTGGAGTTTAAGAAAAGTGATTTTGAATACATGAAGACTTCAAAATATATAATATTAAATTTGAAATAAAATTAAATGAGATTATTATATATATAACACTAGAAATTTGTGCCCGTTAGAGGCTTTAGTTTGACAACAATATTTCAGATCTGATTGTCAGAGCTTTAGAGAAAAAAAGCATGAAAAACAGAATGATGAATCAATTGACACTAACTTTCATTTTGCAAACATATAAATATTCAATTCCAAATTAGGTATGAAAAAGAAGAACCTTTTAACAAAATGAAAGTAAAGCATCCTCAGAAGTGTCTTGTCAGCCCTCCAGCAGTGCAAATCTTTCTCTTGCTAACCTTCATTTCCTTGCATTGACTCAGCAATGCAACTGAACGAAGCATTTTATGTCATCAAGGGTCGCCTGAAACTCACCACCCTCCATTTTTGAGATATTATCCCAAAATAAAACTTTGGCAGAGTCTCTTAATCTCTACAACCTCCAATTTGACAGATTATTTCTCCTCAGTAGCAAGCACTTGCTATATTACAAGTTTATGGGTTAATATTACGGTATTTATTATTAATATTACGGGTGACCAGCTGGTCGCCGAAGGCAGCTTATATTATATATATATAATGTTTTCGTTGTTGCAGTCATAAAACAGCCGAGTTGTTAACCAATTTGCTTTATTATAAAAATATTTTGGAGAGTGGCGGACATACCAACATCTTAGTTGAAGTTTTAAGTAAAAGTGTAAAGAAAATCCCTGCTTTTTCTCAGGTACGGATTTACAATATAACACGCAATCAAAGTGAAGGGAATATTGGCTATTTTTAATAAATTACGTAAGCGTTTTAGGGAAAAAGTCTAGCGCCAAGGAGACACGTCATGATTTTCGGTGGACAAGCGAAAGCGATTAAAATATTCTTTTAAAAATAAATATGCCAAAACGAGAGATTTAATATACCTCCAGCGCGGGAAATAAAATGAAACTGGAGTTTAAGAAAAGTGATTTTGGAATACATGAAGACTTCAAAATATATAATATTAGAATTTGAAATAAAATTAAGTGAGATTATTATATATATAACACTAGAAAATTTGTGCCCGTCTAAGACGGGTTTTTAGCTTGACAACAATATCTCAGATCTAATCGTCAGAGCTTTAGAAAAAAAAAAAAAGCATGAAAAACAGAAATGATGAATCAATTGACACTAACTTTCATTTTGCAAAACATATAAATATTCAATTCCCAAATTTAGTATGAAAAAGAAAGAACCTTTTTTAACAAAAATGAAAGTAAAGATCTCCAAGAAGTGTCTTTGTCTCGCCCTCCATCGTGCAAATCTTTCTCTTGCTAACCTTCGTTTCCTTGCATTGGGATCTTCTCTATCCATGTTGTTTACCAACAATACTTGAACGCTTTCTCTTTCAAAGATAATGGGAATTCACTTCCCCTCTCGAAAACCGCTCTGAATTCTCAGAAACCCCTGTTCCCCCACTCCAAATTCTAAGAAAAGAAGCCCCTCTCCTGTTCCCTTCTGGGCAAGCCACTTTTGGCATGTAGCCACACCCACATTCCTGGAACATTAAAGGCCTCCTGACGGCATTTATATATAGGTGTATTTATTGCGATACAGTGGCGAATAAAATACGTGCATCACTAAGTATGCATTTTATAATTAATGATAAGAATTCAAAATTTATTTTAGTTGTTTTTATTTTTAAAAACACATTTTTATAATTTAGTGGCAAGATAAATGTTAAGAAAAAAAGATTTATTTATATATAAAAAATATTTTTATAATTTAGTGGTACATAAGCCACAGCCATAACAAGTGGTTTATAAACCACACCCGCAGTTAAAGGGTTAACTGAAATTATGATTTGAACTACTTTTATATTTACTTTAACTAGAAGATAACTTGTACTTTGCTACGAGTTCTTAATGCAACACAATTTCAGAGAAATGCATCAAAAAAGTTGGAAACAAGCCCTACCTTTGGTGCCAATCCACACTTGATCAAGCTCTAATTTGAAAGTTAGTCGCACCTTGCCACCGGACTTATTTAGCATGCCAGACAGAGGATAAGGAGGTAAACTGTCCTGGAAGGATTTCAAAAGAATTATTTGCAGAATTCAAAATGCAAAACAATTCAAAATTCATCTCTGCACAGTTTTTGCTTAATAATAACAGTAACATAACTGTGTTCTATTTCAGAGTTCCCATTCTAATTGAGAAAAAAAAATTCAAGGACCACAAAATTACATATTTTAGACATAAAAATGCAAATGATAAATTTAAATCAAATTAATCGTTTGCATTTTTAATTTTGAAATAAAAAATTCCATATAGATCTGCAATTCTAATGATAAAACTGTGTATCAAATTTTATCAATTTAGCTATATAAGTATTTGAGTTATCGTGCTCACATAAACAGACTTCCCTGGCACAATGAAATTAAATAACATATATTTTGAAAACAAATTTCATTGCAGAGAAAATCGGATATTGGTACTTAAAACAAAATTCTGTTCAAATATATCAGTCACGTTCAAAACACATTAGGATAATTGCATGGCTATTTTATTCAGCAGAGAAATACCCTCAGTAGCTTTTAGCGTATTGTCAAATTAATCTGTCTTTGAATATACAAAGATAGGAAAGACTGACGACTGACAGCATTATCATAAGAACACCCTTTTTTCTGGTGGTGGAATTCTCAAGACAAAACAAAGTCACAAACTGGTTTTCTCTTCTGTACAAGGATGGACATTTTGCTTATTTTTAAAGGACTTTTCAAGGACCCAACAAAAAATCAAATACTTTTCCAGGGTCCTGAGTAAGGCAAATAAATTTCAAAGAGTTTTCAAGAAGCGTGGGAACCCTGTTTTTAGAATACAAATTACTGTTCAACAACACTATTTTACACCAATTTTTCAAAGGAAAATTCCATATACAAAGTGAACTAAGAAGAGTGTTTAATGCTCATTCAGTGTAAAAACAAACTAAACAGTATAAAAATACTTAAAATTAGTCAAGCGATAACTATGTTTTAAAATGTTCAATAAAAAAAATTTAATACTAAGAGCAGAATAATTTTTCACTTCAGATTTGAAAACTCTTGTTCATATTTTCTTAAGAGAACACACAGCAAACTGAGAATAACTAGTTGAGTTAGAAAACATTCTACTGAAAAGAATAATTTTGATTACTGACTTTAGCATTTTTTATTCCAGGCTGTGCATCTTCAGGTACTCCTTTATCAAGAATTTTTTTATGCATCTGAAACAAAGTACATTGCAATAAATAACATTAAAGCACTCAGAAAAGAATAGAAGACTCCTTAGAAGTAGGGATGTAATGAATAGCGATTTGGTCGAATAGCCAAATACCGAATATTCGGCAGCCAAATACCAAAATTTTAGAAACATTTCACTTTTGATCCTAAATGAAACATTTTTTCAAATTTTAAATGAAAAAAATTAAGATTGGATAAAATTGATTTTTTTTTTATTATTATTTGTATGTTAAAGAAATGTTAATACCTTTTGTAATATTTTAAATGCCTTAATTCCAAAAATAAGAATAATTATCATTTTGAAATTACTTTAAAGAAATAAAAGATTCATTATTGCAGAACATGACAGTGACAAAAACAGAAGAAAATTAAATGGATAAATTAAAATTACTAGAAGTACATTCCTACTTTGATAGAGAATTTGTAATAGGTAGAATAAAGTGTTCAATTAATTGGTGAGGGAAAAAAATGCAGAAAAATTTTGAAGATTGGCAAATTTAGCAAGAAAGTATTTTTCAGCACCTGCAAGCATTATATAGTGACCGTTTATTTTCGGAAGCTTAATAATACGTATCATCTTCATAGTAATATATAAGGAACAGACTTCTAGAAATAATATTCAACATTATTAAATAAATTTATGTATTATGCAACTTAAAATTTGGATAAATATTAGATTCTTAAAAATAAATGCACTGTTATGCAATTCTACAAAATTCTTTATTAAATGTGTATTTAAAAGCATATTAAAAAAAATTATTATCTTGAATATATCCAAATATCTGCTTAGTATTCGGCAAAAGGGCCAAATAGTTGCCGCATATTTGTTACATCCCTTCTTAGAAGATTGATCTACTGTATATTGATGTAAAAAAGATGTGCAAATGTATTCAATTTCAATACATGTGTTATGATTTGTATCACTATATATTAAGCGAGATTTTCACCAGATTAAATAAACATAGTAACAAGATGAATTTAAAGCTCATTCATTGCTAATACACTTCATTGTACTGCACAAATTCACTGAAAATTTACTAAGATTATGTTTCAAAATATTTTATGATAAATAAAAATGCTTAAGCACACAATACTAGATTATGATGATGATGATTGGCAATACCAAAAAATAATTGGGGTGGGGGGAAACTGCTCAATAATCATCAAATCCGAGTAAAAAAATGTGATGCATATATTTTGTAATAAAAATTCTTTTTAATTCAAAGAAGTAACTTTTTTTCTAATTATTATTTGTTTGGAAAACAATAGAAATATGAAAATAATTCCTAAATAAATGCTAATTTATTACAAAATCATTTATTTGAATATGAGAGATAATTTGAGTACTACATAGAGCTTTCATTTTTGTGTTATGCATTTAAAATTTATTACAATCACAGAGCACAAAAATAGCGCATTGGTGTAAAATTGGGAATGTAAACATCAAATTTAACTTAGATCAATTATAAATTTGATAAATCCAATTCTTAAGCAATTTTAGAACATATGGAAACAATCTATAATACTTTGGAAAGAAGTTTGGTATCTTTCAAGATAAATTGAATTTCTATTTATGATCAACTAGATCAATAATTGTCTTAATAGAGACAGAAAAATATATGGTAATTTTAATAACTCAAAATAAAAAAAATTATTAATGAAAGCAAAACAGGCAAATAAGAAAAATTTAACATGGGATACATGAGTAAATTTCCTTCATCAAGCCAGCCATCAGTTTTAAAATTCAAATTATCGCAAATATTTATCGAGACGAGATTATAATGCAAATGTCATGCATCTATATATAAATATTTCTCCAGCAGTTAATTTTTATTAACAAGTGAAAGTCTCAGAGAGGTTAGAAATACTGCTTTTGTGAGAATAAACAGCTCATAAAGAAATATCAACAAAATCACAGATTTCCAGAAAAAAATTTCTAATGAAATAAAGAGTAATTCGGTAAGCAACAGCAAACAAAGAAACAGAACAGAATTTACCTTTTGTTTGCAAAGTGGCTCTTTTGTAGCAGCTATAACAGAAAAGTAAATAAATATCATTATAACTAAAATCAGTACAAACAAATATTACAAAAATACATTTAAACTTATTTCGAAGTTCATTCCTGACAGAAAGAATTAATTTCCACTTGATAAGCTACTCAAACTTTTAAAAACCTTTTTCTTATAATGCTCCATTTGAATTCCACGCCTCCCATAAAATTAATATGCTTGTTCCCCAGTCACTCTGTCAATAGTTATTCCCCATACCTTTTGCATCACTGCAAGTATGATGGCAATAGTTATTGCTCATTAGTGAAGACACAATGAGTAACCATGGACAAGTGAAAGGAACCACAAATGTTTTATGAAATCTAGCCAAGTAGAAAAAGCTACCACAGAATATCTATTTTAAAGGTTACTTTTGATATTTCACACACTTGTAATTTGAAACTAAATGAGAAAGACAAATAAATACCAATAATTAAATGTATATACTTTTCTAAAATTTGAAGGAAATCAAACAAACAAAAGTTCAACCACTGCTATTTGAAACTACTACTTTGCATATTGAAAAAAATAACCCCTCCAAATTGTCTCGAGATTGCATGTCTTTATTTTTAAATTTGATTCTATGACTATACACAAATTGCTCTAATTTAATAATTTCATTGAAAAATTTATTTACCAGTTGTGTGCAACTAAACTAAGGTTACTTTTGCAATTTCACACACTTGCAATTTGAAAGTAAATGAGAAAGACAAATAAATAACAATAATTAAATGTATATACTTTTCTAAAATTTGAAGGAAATCAACCAAACAAAAGTTAAACCACTACTCTGTGAAATTACTACTTTGCATATTCAAAATAATAATAATAATAATAACCCCTCCAAATTGTCTCTACATTGCATGTCTTTATTTTTAAATTTGATTCTATGACTATACACAAATTGCTGTAATTTAATAGTTTTATTAAAAAATTTATTTACCAGTTGTGTGTAACTAAACTAAGGTTACTTTGGGAATTTCACACACTTATAATTTGAAAGTAAATGAGAAAGACAAATAAATAACAATAATTAAATGTATACACTTTTCAAAAATTTGAAAGAAATCAACCAAACAAAGTTCAACCACTACTATGTGAAACTACTACTTTGCATATTCAAAGAAAAAGCTCCAAATTGCATGTCTTTATTTTTAAATTTGATTCTATGACTATACGCAAATTGCTATAATTTAATAATTTCATTAAAAAATTTATTTATCAGTTGTATGCAACTAAATAAGAATTATATGAAGACAAAATCTTGCTCCCTTGGCTTTTAAATATAACGGAACCGAGTTTTCTTTACGGAGTACCAAGTGGATGCGAAGCATCCAAAATACACGTCCACATCTAATTAAGGTTTGGTCTTTTAATTAAATTAGTGATATAATAATTCGAATTTGAGATATTAAATCAGAAGAAATAATTGAAGGGAGCAATAAAATGCTGGGGAAAAGCTAATGCTATTGATTAGATCAGAACTTTAGCAAAAATAAACTGCAAGATGCTAGTGCGGTGTGAAAATTTGGAATGAATAAAGAATTGCTCAAGAAAAGAACATCGAGAATATCTCATACCTGCAGCTTTTTCTTCTTTCAGGTCTTGTTCCGAAGGTGTATTAACGGCTATGATGTCACTTAAGGTGGAACCAACAACCATCACCTTGGCTCCCTTAGAGATGCTAACTTCTCTTAATGTTTTATCATCTTTACAGAGACCTTCAAAATAAGAGAGACTAGTTCAGCTTCATTTCGGTCACTATTTATTGGAAGCGGGAAAATATTTGCCTAAGCACATATCGACAAACAATATACAGGGTTCCCACTTACGTAAGGGCCACCCCCTTTAACTTAACGGCAACAGCTTTAGTCCTGAAAGTAGTCTCTAGGTATAGAAAAACGTCTATGCACTATGCGATGAGACAACTCACAATGCCACCTGGTAGCAAACTTCGAAGTTAGCGTTCCTATCTCGAAAACGATACAAAATAGAAGGAAAATGTCAATTACTAAGTTGTAGAGCGTCATCCATTTAGTACAAAAAGACACCTTGAGCACATTAATACAAAGAACAGAACGCCTAAAATGCACGTTTGTTTGTTCGCATTTTCCAAAATTGTGACATCACGACATGAACAAAAGGAGAAAAGGTTATTTTTTGGAGGAAAACAACATTGCAGGATTTTCGATGATGCATTATTGTTGCTTGTGCTAGAACACCACCTATATGCTAAAACATGTGCAAAGTGAAATTCAAACGATGGCTCAAATCTGTATTGTAGATGACGGAAAGTACTTTGAACACTGGGAATAAAGGTATCTTTCGTGACAACTAATTGTTTTTTCTCTTTTGAACCCGTTTTGTGATAAAGCTCAAAAAACTATTATTTATTTAGAAAAATGCACACTACAGAATAAACTCCAATTACAGAGTGCATGATACAAAGAAAAACACTAAAATAGCCGCAAAATACAGGTTAATAAAAACAACAGATAGACACAGAAATCACTAAAAAAACAACACGATTTTAAAAAGCACACAAAATAAAAACACTCCAAGAGCACAAAAGCCGCAAACATTCAGTCTTAAAAACACCAGAAGACATATTAAACACATCAAGATCATCAGACTATCTGTTAAAAATCTTATAAAATTTATAAATAGAAAAATTATGTATGTTATCAAACCTAGTAAATACATTAAGAAGATGTATTTACCAGGTGATGTCACAGTTACGGAAATTGCGAACAAACAAACGTTCATTTTCAGCATTCTGTTCATATTAATGTGCACAAGGCGTCTTTTCGTACTAAATTGATAATGCTCTACAACTTTGTAATTGACATTTTCCCTCTGTTTTGTACCATTTTCGAGATAGGAACACTAACTCCGAAGTTTGCCACCAGGTGGCATTGTAAGTTGTCTCATCGCATAGACGTTTTACTATACCTAGACACTACTTTCAATGACTAAAGCTGCCATCGTTCTGAAGTTAAAGGGGGATGGCCCTTATTTAAGCCTGCACCCTGTATAAGTAAGCAGTATCCATTAACTTACCTTTATACATTACTTTCTGCATAGATGCAGGAACACCTAAGGGGAAGTTTGCAATATAGTTAAACAGACGCATTGCAGAATGTAAAACACTTCATAAAGTAAATCAAAGATATAAAGTTTAAACTCTTACAAATCAAGGAAATCGGAAACAGTAATATTATACTGGTGATACAAATGCAAACAATCAAATATAACAAATTACATTTTTCAATGCCCTCTCGGGGTTTCTTCGGAATTAATGCATATGGTGATAATGTTTCGAACATGAATTCCCTTTATAAAATTAATAAACAGAAATTACAATGTCTCGAAAACGTCGATTTGTTACCGATTTTTATGAAATCCAACAAATTTCATAGTTCGTACTTGAATTGTTAATAGGTGGTTTATTAACAGATACTAAAAAACATCAAAAGATGATTGTCACAAATTTTTATACCAAGAATAAAAACTGAGATTTTTTTTAAAACCTGTCTCCAAAAATTAATATAATGCAACAATAAAAAGACCAGAGAGAAATATGAAACTTCAGTCAAGTAAAAACTCACAAATTCAATTAGTTAGCTGCTTTATCGCAATTAGGATAAGCTTTTAGCAACCAAAAATCTTACACATAGATGCTGTTTTCAACCTGTAAACTTAAATTCCTCATAGAACAGAAATTAATCATTCATTTCCAAAATATATAATAATGCTTATTCATAGTGCACTAAAAACTATTTCATTTAAGTATATTTACAATCTGTTTAGAAAGAAGATGCAATTTAAGCTGCACTATTTTTAAATTGGCAATATTAAATAAAATACTACAGAAACAGGATTTTTTTAAAAATTGATATATTAAATGTTCACAATCCAAGTCAGTTTAATTCATAGCAGCATGCCCAGGAGCAGAATTATATCCAGTGTTCTGCAACATGACCTCAAACAGTTGGAAATGTTCTGCAGGCAGTTTGTCCAAATTTGGCGGAGCGCAGTAAAATGCAAAATAGAAATGGAGATACTAATTAACCAGTAGAATCTTTATTACTCATTAATGACAAAACATTATATTAAAACTAATTATTTAAAACCAAGGCATACATTCAGAATTTGCAATTCTGTCAACGACTTTTGAAGTCGGATACTGCGACATTAATGGGGAAGTATTGTTAACAAAATGATTATGAAAATTTGACCCGTGCATTGTGACAATGGCTGCTTTTAACAACTTTCTGACAGATTTATGGCCAGGTGGTGCGCCATTGGAATAAATAAACATTCTTTCAACAGTTATTCCAACTGCTGCATCATCCCCATCAATTGCAGTGGGTCTTTTTTGAACAATTTGGCGATTGTGGATCCCCAAGATTCACAAATTGCTTCCGACACGGGAATAGAAGTATTAAATACTATAAATTTCATTAATCTGGGGATCTCTTATTCAAGATCATTAATGTCCGTTTTTTTAAGGATGAAATTTTCTGCAAAGACCGCGTTTGTTCTGCGACGTACGTCACACTTTTAAGCACTTTCTGCTTCTGGGGCAGCATGACACACCAGGAACTCTAGTTTCTATTTAATAACTGCTTAGATATTTTGGTTTTATGGCAACAGGGGCATACTGCACAAAACACTTGTTAAAAACAACTACAACAGTAAGAATTCCAACTACAAGTAGAAAGTGTTAGAAAGGCACTGCAAAAGTTTATTCCCCAAAGTAAACAATACACCCTTAATAAATAGTAAGATACACTAGAGTTTCACGCTTTGGCATGCAATTTATTTTATGACTAAACAATTGTCACAGTACTAAATAGACCACATTTATTATTTGCACTATAGCCTAATGTATGCCCTGATATAATCTGAAAATAAGATTTTACAAGCTGAATGTAATATTGCATTTAAAGCAGCATTCAAATCTCATTAGCAAATGGGCTTAAATATCAACTTTCTAAGATGATTATAGATTCCAGTATGCAAAATGCATAGAAAAGAATAGAGGGAATTAGGACACTTACTAAATATGAAAAACACACACATAAAAAACCTGCAGCAGAATACTATATTACTAGAAAATCACCCATCATGGTATGACGGGTGCAAATTGCCTCTTCCTTCGAGAGATTTCCCTTCAAATTTGACGTGTTTAAATAGATATATATGCAAGAGAAATGTTTAACATTGATTGAAAACAAATAAAATAAACATATGTTTTATGACTGGAAATATTTTTTTTATTTACATATTATTTAAACATTTCTTTATTCAAAAAACCTCTTGGTAAACAACATTCCGTGTGAAGTATTTTCGTTGTTTAATAATTTTCCTTGTACTTCAGATGTCTTTGTGTAAATTTTAACGTGATTGGGAATCCTAGACCTTGAAAGTGCAACATAGAGCTGTCCGTGTGAAAAGACAGGCTCATCGAGGTAAATTCCAACATGATCGAAAGTTTGCCCCTGCGATTTGTTGAAGAGCCATCGTGTAAGCTGGAATTAACGGGAACTGGCGGCAGTTGAGAACGAATGGTAGATTCACGTCATTGGTAGCCAATTTAATTCTTGGCAAGAAAACAACATCGCCACGATTGCATTCAGATACAATTTGGCGTCCAAACTATATCACACGCATGATATACCACTGACGTAATTTACTACTTTCTATTAAAAAAACGGAAATCAATTTGAAATATAGGATTAATATAATTTAAAATTTCTCGGGAACTATTGATCATAGCGAGATAAATTTTATATCAATCGATTGCAAATTTTATTTCACTATTTTAGAGCTATTAAATTTGAAATTAGAACGGCAATTACTCTTTTAAATTTAAAATTACTGAAATTTAGGTTCTCTAACAATGAAATAATGCTGTTTAATATCTCAAAGTGCTACGGCGCGAATTTTATTGTTGGTGACGTCAAAGCGTTACCAGAGGATCTGGGCTATTATATTAGTAATTTAAGTTCCCAAACATTCTTAAAAACAATCTTTCCAAAGTTAAACATAATTATTATTCTTATCATTTTTTAAAATCAGACAACACAAATTTTACTGATCAAATGGTGCCAATTTATATATTTAAATGAGTTAAATTATGAAAATAAAAATTCAAAACATTAGAGTGCAGAACTGTCATTTAGAATCATCACCAACAACAGCTGGTTGTAGATGAATGAATGAATCTAAATTGCGGTTTTTTAAAATCAAAAACACCTTGTATGAAAGAGTTATAAAATGAATTCATGAATAATAAATTACAATAATGCATATAATAAATAAATTAAAATTAATTCACATTCAACAACTAACAATCTAGTTTATAAAACTACAGAAAACAAAGAAATGCTCAATGAACTCGAGCAATGTTCTTTAACATTTTTAAATATTTAAAATGACAATCTAGTACTTTTGAGTTAGTGCCCATAAACAGATCAATGCGATTTTTTTAAAAATCAACTTTAGGGTATAAGATTACTGCAGTTGTGCACAGCTAAGCTTGCAATAAAAAGTGTTATTTCAAGACAACTTTTATGCTTTTGGACAGTTACTTGGCACTTTTCTGACTAGCTAACTGAAAAATACCAGGATTGTAGAAAGTACAAAAAAAAAATATTTACTAATAAGAGATTCAATATGCTTTTTTAATGCCAGTATAGTTTCATCTAGGGGAAAGCAAATGTCGTGCTTCTTTTTATTGAAAATGAGTTTGAAATCTACAAGTTCCTTCGGTTCTTCAAAGGACCCTACCGGTGTCCCGTCAGTCGATCCACATGCACCTGGAACAAAATTTACATTTCAGAATTATTTAGATAAAACTGCAAAATGGCGGTTGATAAACAACAGATCTGACGGAATTTTTTTTCAATAAACTTGCAAAACTCAAAGATCATATACTAAAACAAGCATACTGAAATTTTGGGCTATATTGTCATATATAAAGTACAAGTTGATGTCAAACTCAGAAATCCTCCTAGTTATAAAACTATTTTTCACATTCACCTTCACTTTAATAAATTTTGTATATTATTTACACATATAAATTATTTATATTTCCATGATGTCCAAATTTAAAATCTCATGATTTCCTGATGACTTAATTTTCTCATATCTTATCAATTCCAGGGCTTCTTAAACTATGGATGCCAACTTCAAAAGGGGCCAAGCAAAAATTGAAAGTTTTTACTTCCGTCATATTCTTGATCACTATTAAACACAAGTGTTCAGAAATGCATTGTTATTTCAAGCATTTCAAGAAAAATTTCCAAATAATTTATATATTTGCAAATCTCTCTTTGTTGACAATTAATTAGTGTTTCATTGACTATTTTATTTTCGTACTGGTATGCAATTTAGTTTGTGAACGAAAAGGTTTCAGAAGACCTTTTCAACCCTTTCAGTCCCAGTGACGCCATTTGGAATCATCATTTTTATTATTTTTCTTGTTTGGCATCTAAACCTGCCTCTCATACCAAATTGACATCATTAAATTCTTCGCAACTTTCTCTTTTCAAAGATATTTTTTATTCTTACCAATAAATGGCTGTACTATCGACTTTATCTATTCAAAAATTGCCCTTTTGAACTTCATTCAACAAAAAAAGTCAAAATAAAAATTAATTTTATTTTAATTATTAATTTAAATGAAATTACAGGTGCAATTTCATTCTTATTATTTTTAAATATGCTAAAATATTTTATTTCAGCTGTCTTTTTTAAAAAATTATTTTTTAAGTTCCTTTTTTTAAATTTTCTTTTTGAACTTTCATCTTAGGCCCAAAATGAGAACATTTCCCAAATTTCAGAATAAATGATTCTATGCTTTGGACTGAAAAGATTAAGAAATTTCATCAATTATCTTTATTAAACTTAAATAATATTAATTACAAATTATGTGAAATTCTTTCACAAAAGCTGGAATCGCTTATAATCTGGACCACATTAGCTTTTCGATTACTAATTTAAATTTGCCACAAATTTGATTACTTAAAATTCAAATCTTCCCTTTTATGAGAACTTAGCATCAATGAAAAAAAAATCTTTTCAACTTCCCACGAAATTTCTTTTCTATGAGTTTAAAAAAATGTCATTTATAATTTTTTTGTAAGAAGAAACCCAGAAGAAATTTATTTTACTTTGTTCACTAGAAACTAAATCCAAAATACACTACATATAAAAAGAATATTTTAAGTTCCATTTTTATATATAAAAAAAAAGTCTTATCCACAATATATGTATATGCTGACTAATTTGAATTCAATGACAAATATTCAATTTTAAAAATGTAATTTATAATAAATGAATTCATATTATCACGATAGCTTAGGAATTCATGTTAGTTTATTCACATGAAACTACTTGAATTAAACTTGCTACATTATGGTACTGCTGAAAATTGATAAACTCGTTTATCTTGAAAAACTACAGAGAATGTGCATTAAACATTCAAAATTTTTTCATATTTCTTTACCAGGCATGTTCACATGTTAACTTAAAGCTCAAGTAAATGTTTTTTTTTCAGTAAAAAACACAAAAATATTTAATTATTTCTTTTTCCAATTTTTGTAATTTCATGTTTACCTACGAAATTATCTATACTTATAAAAGGTAATGTTTGTGTGCATATGGGTGCGTCATGTCCAGACGAATCTATGGCACTTACAGCCATGAAATTCGACACACACGTAGTTGTAATGTGACTGAATGCACCTTGAAGCCGGAATTTTAAAATTTAATCTAGAAAATTTTTTATTTAATGTTTTGTGTGATTTTTTGTACTAATTTCACAATAGCATGACTTCGGATGATTGGACAAAACAAAATAGATACACCATTGGAAAGAGCAAACGATTTTCATTCTAATGAAGTTTGTTTCATACATCTAACGTAATTTACTGAATTATGAGAAATTTTTGAAAAATAGCCAGTTTCATGTTAATTTTTCATTCGGATTTCTTTAAATTCTAGCATCCGACGTTCTAATGCTTTCATTTTCAATTTTTTTAAGCTTATAACTAGAACATTTGTCAGATTTAAAACAAGAACAATTAAAATATCTTTTTCCGTTTCTTTTTCAATTAATTTTTCCCTGGCCAGTTCAAAGAGATTTTTCTCTAGAGAGCTTAAGCTTCGGAGCTTTCCCAGCATGCATTGTTGCAATTTCATCGGCTGATGGTGCAGAGCGCAGGAGATGTCATAGCCTTTAATGAATGAACTGAATGACTGATTATTATTTTCGGCAGTGTCTTAACGTGTTTATTTGTCTCACATATTATGTATAATAATAAGCTTGCTATATAAATAATCATTTTCATGTTTCAATTTTTAAATATTGTTTTGAATTAACGTACTCTGCACTGCTTTTCAACAGTAGAAATATCATTATCACGAAGAAAAATAAGCGTGAGAATCCAATTATGTGTATCTTTTGTTTTCAAAACTTTTTCGTGTCATTGTGGGCCTTTTTTTTTTATTATTATTTTGTTTAAGTCCTGATTCCAAGGACAACGCCGTGCACATACTGCTAGTCACAAATAAAGGAAAAACAATTTTTATATTACATAATCAATAGAATAAATTCTTTTAATTTTTTTGTAAGGATATGTTTTAATAGACTTCCTATTGAAGTTCTCAGAATATTAAAAACCGCTACAAAAATGTAACATATGTGCTACAATGCAGTTGCATTTTTTGCATTAATGAATAATGGGTTAATTTCACATAAAGAGAGTGCTAATGCCGATATAAAATTTCCTTTCTATGGATGCTTAAATTTTAAACCAAAATAAGCACATTTCTTGTGATGTTTTTTTTAATTTTAAATATCTTATACAAAAATTTTTATGACTTATAATCATTTTGAAATGTAATATGATAATACCTATATTATTCATCATGTTTTTATTTTCAAAATGGGAGCTCAAAATATTAAGTAAATATTTAACAATCTGTAAAACAGAATTAGATCCTAAAGCAATTATGCTCTTTTTCTGCACAAAAAAATGGGGATCCAGAAATCAGTTTCTTAAGTGAAGCAAGAGTACTGTGAAGAAAGTAATCAATAGTAAATATTCGTTATATAAACACAAAGTCATGTTTTATCAAATAACCCAGGCATAGCAAATTTTAAAAGACTATCATTAATGCTGAAAGTCATCAAGTTAAGGGTATTTCACCACATAATTTTGTGTGGTAACATAAAGTACTACCTTGTAAGGAACTCTCAGAACCTAGCTCCATATCTGAAGAAGTCTCGTTATCTTCTCCACCACCAGTATCAGGAACCTTGAAGTTCTCTTTACTCACAATTTCGCACTCATTTTTGTTACCTTCTAACACAGCACATCCTTCGATAATCTGCTCCGTACATGCAGCTGAAATATTAATGAACATCAGTATGATGATATAACAGAAATATCTTAGCAAAAAATCTCTAAGGAATGAAAATTGTTTCCCTTTTTGGTAGGGATGTAACGAATAGCGATTTGGCCGAATATCCACTTCTTAAAAACATTACACTTTTGATTGTGAATAAAATATTTCTTAAATTTTAAATTAAAAAAATATTAACATCTTGATGCATTTATGTAATATATTAAATTATTTTAATTCTGATCATATGAAATTAGAAGACCTCTTCATTTTGGGATTGCTTCACAGAAATAAAAGACCCATCATTACAGAACATGACAATGACAAACACAATAGAAAATTAAGATTATTAGAAATAAATTGCTGTTTTGATAAAGAACTTCTAATAGTTGTGATGGAGTGTCCATTTGGAAAAATGTCCAAGATTTGCAAATTAAGCAAGAAAATACCCTTCAGCTCCTGCAAGCACAATATACAGTGAACATCTGAATGGGTGATTGAAAAAAAGGGAAAGATTCCTCTGGAATGTTATCTTTTTTCCAGTCGCCCAATCATTTATTTTCTGAATCTTGGTAATACATAAGAAACAAAACCAATCATAACTTTTTCCTGAAAATGCTGATAATTTTTTGTTCTTGCATCATAATTTTAGGCTGCTTTACATTGATAAATGATATGCATCATTATTAAATACACCAAATTTACTTAAAATTGAGTAAATGTCAAGAAATTTTTTTGGTACTTTTCCGTTAGCCAGGTGCAAGCGAAAAATCACCAAATAAGGTAGAATTCCGCCAAATTTCTTACAACCATTCTCTTGGCGACATTTGCGCCCGGCTAACGGAAAATCGCTTCACCCTCGGCGACTTGGCTCGCGTTTGGTTCACAATTGACGACATTTGCACCCGGCTAACGGAAAAGTACCATTTTTTTAATAATAAATGTATCGAAATGTAATTCTGCATAATATTCTTTGTTAAATATATATGAAAATAATTTTTTAAAAAATCATTATCCTGAAATTATTCAGCCGAATATCTGTTTAGTATCCCGCAAACCAAATATTTGTAACATCCCTCTTTTTGGACAGCATAGAAAATCATGTGACCAGATTTTTTAAAACTTCCACCTTGTAACAATATTCTTGATATTGAGGGAGAAGGGTCAAGCTGGGATTAAGAGTTCTAGTCAAGTCAGGATGTCTAATCATTTGACACTGACTCAAATGATAGGAAGAGCCCATATAAAACAAAAATTAATAATAATCAAAGGAATTATGTTACTGAACTACCAGGATGCTCTAAAATAGGGTGACTATATATAAGCAATAATTTACATTAAAACATCTTTTGAAATTTGAACAATTTACTTGTTAGTAAAAAATATTTAAATGGGACACTTCATTCAAAATTGGGATATATTTTCCAAGTCATGTCAAAATATTAAAAAATTGGAATGTCTGAGGAAAAATATTTATGAATGCAAATGATACTTAAAAACAAAACACTAAGCAATTTACAATTTCTTCCTCACCTTCCACTTCTAAATAATGCACATAATAGGATCATTCCATGTCAAATCAACACCATTTTTGAACAAAATTTACCTCACCATCTCAGAATTTCATGAAATTTGGCACAGACAAACTATAGACTTGGAAAAATACCAAATTTCATCGATATATGCCGACTCCTTTTTGAATTGCATACATGCCAACATTGGAAAGGTGGCTGTCCGTAGCAGAAGTTCTATGAGGGTGGCAGACGTGCGTGTGTGTGCACATACGGAAACAGACTTGTGTCAAAATTTTAAATTTGTGATCATTTATATATTTCATCATATTTTAAAAAATCAAAAATCTCTATTTTTAAGAAAAATATCTTATCTAAATGAATTATAGAAGAAATATATATATATCACTATTATTAGGAGAATTAGAGATAATTATATGACATTTTACAAAAACATGAAATGAAGGGGAAAAAAACCCCTGGATCGTCATGTCAAGGAATACAACTAAAATGACTATGCGCAAGGAGGAGAAAACTCGTTTCCGTAGAAATTTTAATCTTCTCCGTTGTTTGCAGAAATTTTCTATCAAATCTGTAGTAACTACAGAGAATCAGTAGCAGTTAGTATGTATGGAATTACAGCAATGCAAATTTTTAAAAATTGCAAATGGAAAGTTTTTGAATTGCTCTAGGAGCTCTCCTAATTTATCAAGAGAGCTGGGATAGGTGTCTCTCTTTCCAGTGGTATACAACATACCACTTAGTATAATAATAATTAAATAGTGGTTAACATACAAAATTTTTTGTCAAAATTTAAAAATTTTCAAAGAGCACAATTTTTAAATTTTTCACATTAATTCCATGGATAGTTTGTAATGTTGTAAATCACCTGGCAAAATATAAATTGAAGCTTGTTTTTCATTAATTCTCTGTATTGAGCTGAATAATACAAGAAAGCTAAGATTTTCAATTCCGTGAAAATAAATGAATGCTGACCTGAAGAAAGAATACAGTAATGAGTCTAAAATAATTAAATCATACAGATTTGTACTTTGGAAATACTTATTAACTCATACTTTAAGAACTTACAAACATTTCAAAGACAAGCTTCCTAGCATAAAAATAGGTTTCTCTTAAATTTACTGAATTGAGACCGAAACATTTATTTCCGAGTGGCACACACTCGTTTGTGTATACACAACTCACCAAAATGTCAAATTGATGATAGAAAATGCTAAACAAACGCCAACATAAAAAAAAAATTAAAAGCAATGCCTAGCAAAAGCACTTTGTAACCCACCAACAATTGATTGCAACATGGGGAACTGTGTTTACTGTCCAGGTGAAACTGAGATACGTAAAATTTTGCAAGAATCCTTTGCTGAAAATTTGATTGAACAGGTTCAACTCCCCAGTGGATTTCAGTTGCTCGCTGTAACTTAGAGATCTTAGAGAAATCTTCAGAAGAATTTATTAATTTGCTCTGCTCTTTGGTTCAGTATGACTTCATTCCCAAACAACAAGGAGCATTCTTTAACTACAGAAAAGAAAATCTCAGAATCAGAGTTTGCTATCACCTGTAATATTTCTGAAAATTATACCATAGCAAAATGAAGCATAGAGCTATCACTAGACAAACCAGCAAGTCAAAATCCATATTTTTGTAATATATTTCAAACAGGAAAACAAAGCTGAACATGATAGTTACTAGTTGTTTCTGATTAATTAGAGCACAACACAGTTGCTGTTTACACCTTTTTAAAGAAACTCATATCCTTTCTGACATACAAATTTCAAAAACTTCCAAACAACAATTTGTATTTTTCAGACGGGTCAGCTGGCCCATTCAAAAATAAGAAAAACTTTTTGAATTTCTGCTTTCATGAGGAAGATTTTAAAGATAAAGGAGAGTGCTACTTTTTGGCTCCAGCACATGGAAAAGGGCCTTGCTATGGAACAGGGGGATTCAATAGAGACTGGCAGTTCGCGCTACTTTGCAAATACCATATGAAAATTAAATTCAAACCCCATGACAACTTTCTGAGTGGGCTATAGAAAACATTAAGAAGTTAGATTTTGCCTACTCAATTCAAGAGGAATATATGTTGAATCAGAATTGTTCTTGAAAAGTCGCTTTAATCAAGTTCATTAAATGGCTATAAACATCTCCTGGCTATCCAAGGAATACAGCAATACCACATGTATATTCATTCCCAAAACTACATCAACATTACTGGGAAAATACTTTTCAGATCATTTGCAGGGTTGGGAAAAGGAATTGACAAAATTCCCAAATAAACTTAAATTAGAAAACGGTACTTTTTCGTTAGTCGGGCGCAAGCGAAAAATCCCCAAATAATGTAGAATTCCGCCAAATTTCTTAACCATTCTCTTGGCGACTTGGCTCGCGTTTGGTTCACAATTGATATTTGCGCCCGGCTAACGGAAAATCGCTTCACTTGGCGACTTGGCTTGTGTTTGGTTCACAATTGCCGACATTTGCACCCGGCTAACGGAAAATTGCTTCGCTCTTGGCTCGCATTTGGTTCACTTGGTGACATTTGCGCCAAATCGCTTCGCGCCTTGGCTCGTGTTTGGTTCACAATTGGCGACACTTGCGCCCAGCTAATGGAAAAGTATGTAGAAAACGTATGAGAGGCTACATTACCGATGTCTATGAAGGAAATTGGTAGCTCAACTATGTTTTACAGAAAAATGAAGAACTTGATGAAGTGAAAATAACTTTTCTTCATCTATCTGGACCATCTACATCATCCTCATAACCATGAAGCACTGATCTTCTGTGGGTGTCCATAGAGGACGATCTCACAAAAGTGAATCCTGCGACTCCCACAGGTAAAAGTTACATTCTACTTGAAAGTGACGCATGCAAATTAATGTGGCTTTTTCAAACTTTAAATGTTAAACATAACCTACTTAATGAAGGACTCATCGCTGTACTCTTTCTTCCGGTTAATATTCATATTTATATTCACAGAAGTATAAATATTAGCTTTCTTCTATTATTCATCTCAATACAAGAAATTAATGAAAAACAAACTTCAACAGTTTTAAATTTTTTTAACAATTAACCCATCAATATCCCAAATTTATATTTCGTCAGGTGATTTACAACAATACAAACTATTCATGGAATCAGTTTGAAAATTTTAAAATATGTACTTTTTGAAAAATTTTAAATTAAAATTTTGACAAAAAAATGCATATTTACTTACAGTAGCCTATGTTGTATATCACTGCTACCAAAGAGCATGAAAAATGCTGTACAATGACACCTATCCCAGCTCTCTATGTCAATTAGGAGAGCTACTAGAGCAATTCAAAAATTTGTTTGAAGTGTTTGGGCAAATTTTTGAAAATTTACATTGCTGAAATTCAAAAAGGAGTCAACATATTATCTTGATGAAATTTGCTATTTTTCGAAGTCTATATCAATCACCTGTGCCAAATTTCATCAAAATCCAAGATGGTAAGGTTTATAGAGTGTGTCGAGTTTACATTGGAATGACCCGATAAATATATATTTCTCCTCTCCCTGAATCAGAAAAAAAAGGAAGAACAGAAAGTGAAAACTTTACATTTTGGCTGCCAAATTAGAGCGACCACTTAATGTGCAATTAAAGTTCAAAGGGAAAGTTCCCGAGGGACTTACTTTATAAAAAAATTAAATCCAGCAATTTTTTTAAATGTACTACTTGTATATATAATTAAAACATGAGGCAATCCTGGACAAAAATCAGGAAAGTCCTGTATGATCCAGGATATTTAAACAGTTTAAATAAATACAAAAATAAAAAAGTGAAAAATTACATAAAGAGGAATACTGAAATCCTTGAAAAAAGGTCACAAACAATTTAGATATAAAATTTATGGGAATAAGTTTTATTATTTATTAGAAATGAAATTTACCATCACAATCTTAATAAAATACTTATATAGATCTAATCAAGAATTATTAAAAAAACAGGTTATATTTAAAATTAATATTTGGCACCAAACACATATATAACAATATGTCGATTAATTAAGTTTGTAATATTCAGTAAAACTATCTTTCAACATCATTCATTTACTTCACAATTAATATCTTTAAAAAATAGATTCAGAAGTTTTTAAAAATTTGGTACAGAAAAGCAAGGAAATATTTTAAAATGCATATATTATTCGTTTAACTTCAAATAAATGATATTATAAACTACAACAGTTAATGATGATTACGAAATCCGGTGATCCAAATACGACCGAATTTCCAAGTCGATGTTGACTGTTAATTTAATTAAATCTTTTAAAAAAAAGACAGATAGAGATTTTATAGAGTGAACCTTAATGAAAGTAACAGTACAAAAATTGTCAATAACGTTTTTGAAAAATATCACTTTTTGAATTCTACTGTCAATATTTTAAAAAAGTTAAACATTTCTTCGCAGTTTAAATACTAACGTATATTTAATACCTCATGATACAAGCGTTTTCATAAAACTAATTAAATATATCATTCATGAAACATTAACCGCTCCAAAAAAAATTGAAAAACTTCAGTGACACGCATTTTTTTGAGTGACAAAGCAATAATGCGTTCATGTCACAAAGCAAGCATCTTGAGAATATTGCGACAGCAGATCAAAATCGAAGATTCTTATGCATTGCGAGAATTCTAAAGGCAACTTTATATTCAGTTAAATTTACGCAAAATAAAAATAAACACTATACTTTTAGTTTCTTTACTGTTTTCGTCACTCGCCATGCTTCAAAATATTACTTATTTTTCATTCGCTTCTCCAAACTTCTATTTTCAACAATCACAATAAGCTTTCGCTGTTGCTGCCATACAATTTGTTCTAACTCAGTTGGCAAATTTAAGTGCGGTTATGCAGCTATTTTTTTGCGAAATAAAAATTTTAAATCCTTATTCTAAGAAATTAATATCTAAATGTGAAAAAAATTGTTGCCAAATTTTTCGAGATTTTATTATTCATAAAAATTTATAACTTTTAGTTCTTACTGAAAATCCAGCCGATTATGACAAAGTTCAGTTGATTAGAGAAATAAAACTGGCAACTCTAATTGTGAAAGTTTCGTTATTTTATTTATATACAAAGTGTGAAGTGAGGTGTCTGATTTTGAGGATAAAGTGTATCGTGTTTTGCGGTGAGTTGTAATTTCCTTCCGAAACAATGAAACTTGAAAGAGGAATCGTGAGATATAACAGACGGTGACATCAGATTACTTTTAGGAATTCTGTGCAGTCCCTAATCTCGTCATGATGTCCATCATCATTAGTGTATTTTCTTATTTAAATTGGTATATTAGACCAGTAGTGAAATGGTTTTTAAGAAAAACAACTCGTTTATGTGAACTACAGAGGATATGTTATGGTGAAGAATTTGGTTACAGTCGATCTAGCAAAATTGGTATGTAAAAAATAAAATTAAAAGAAATTTGTCTATTTTCTTTTCTTCCTTTCTCTTGTTTAAGTTAGGTGGAATTGTATTTCAATTTTTTTTCTCATTCTCATCCTGCTGAAACAAACCTCTCATTTTAAAATTCTCTGGTTAATTCTTAATAAGGTTTTGATTTTGCTGAGTGGGGTATTGTATTTCTGATATCAGCAGCAAGGGTTCCTTAACAAAGCCAGGAAGCTCTTGAAACTTTTACATCATAATTTTTTTTAAGGTTATTTTTTTCCATTTGAATTTTTTGCAGCCTTTAATAAGCATTTTATCTATTGTCTTTTAAATTTGGAACCAATTATGTTTTTCTTGCGTGCAATATGTTCCTTTATGTATATGCTGCTCACCAAATCTTGTCAAGTTTGAAATATTATTAAAAAATTAGGAGAATAAGTGATACATTTGTTTAGAGAATTTTATAAATTTATTTACTCCCTTGAATTAAATAAAATTTTTGGGTTAACTTAAGTCTACAATGCCCACTTACTTCGTTCCTCTTAGGATTGCCAACTCTCTGCTGCCAAGAATGGAGAGAAGACATTTGTTTTGGTTGCACAATTATGATTTCAACACGAGATGTGCGCATGCGCGGAAATTGATCTGTTCAACGGCGTTTTGCGCATGGCATGATATTACGATTAATTTTGATTGGTTTGTTCCATTGATCCGTTTGATGTGATTGGTCAATTCAATCGAATTTGTTTTGTCGGTTTATTTTCGTCTGATTTTATTATTTCATTATGTACGCTTCGTACAGCTGTTGTTGGTTATGGCATTGGTTCCCTTTCGAAGTGTGTGGATCAGGGATTGATAGCTAGTGGATATCAGTGTCTTAAGTGTAAACAGCAATTGGGCAATTAAAATAGGTATGTGAAGTTTTAACTACACTTTTCTCGTTTTCGAACATTTTCAGTCACTTTTAGGTTCAGAATTGTGTATGTTATTCTGTGTTTCCGCTTCTCAATGAATAAGCAAAGCTACTAGTGTCCCACTTTGCAGAGAGTGAAGCCGCTGATGTTTTTTTAAGTTAAAAAAATTGTACAATCTTGAAATGCTGAAGGCATTGCGTGCTCAATCGCTCCTTTTCAAATGAAGCATGCGCAGTACAGCAATGAAAAGAGCACTGCACATCCCAAACAGTGTTTGGCACTAGCAAATAAAATTGCGCCAAGAAAAATTGGCGAGAAGCAAGTGGGCACCATAGACTGAAAGTTTACCAATTTTTGTTTTTTAATATTTTTATGATATAACTGTATGATTTCCATTCAAATGAAATCAGTAGGGTTTTTTTTCCTTGAAATAGACATGAAATAAACTGGTATTGGCAGTTTGGCTAATTTTCAATTGTGATTTGTTAAAATTGTATTAAACTGATTGTTTCCATAAACATTAGGGAATGAAATGGTTCTGTGATTGAGTAAAAATTGATTACATTAAGCTTTGTAGTGATTTTATTTTTGAAAATGACAAGTTGTATGATTTATTTTGTTTCTTCTAAATATCATTACATTCTTTTTAGAGAATTCTCTGAACTTGTCTCGTACCAAAGATATTCAGAAGGTGGTTCAACAGTTAAATGATTTGTCTGTACAAGGAAGGTTTGTAGATAAAAACATGAAAAATGGAGTAGAATATGCTGTGCAACTTACTATTGATGTTAAAAGCATCAGGCCCACTTTTCATAAAAAGTAAGTTATTAATACATTGTTTTTTCTGATATTTAAAATGTTCCTTTCTAATTATTTATTGATACAGAACTGATGTGTTTATTTTTCTCTAGGTTTATTAACAGTTACAGGACTTGCCTTTATCAAGTTTATGGATATAAACAACTTCTTCATGATGTAGAAGTTTTACGTAAAACTCTATATTCATCTGACAATAAGGAACATGAGGATAAACTGCTTAGGGTAATTGCTGTTGTGGTTTTTTTATTTGGTAATTTTTATAACATGTACCTATGGATTGTAGCATTGGGAAGATCAGTATAAGAGTTTTGAAGATTTTAATACTGTGTATTCTTCCCATAGAAGAATCAAAGTAGATTAACATTAGCAATTATGTATTTTATAGTCTATATATATTTTCATATCTTAATATCTTACAAAATCGTATTCAAGAGAGTTAGAATATGATTTTGTAAGATATGAGAATAAGATACGAGTTTCTTTTAATTTTATTGTTAAATTTTTTTCATAGATTTAATATTCTCATGTTAGAATAGTTATAATTCTTATTACCAAAGTTAAATATATTGTAATTGAGACGACAGTCTTTCTAAATGTAATTTACTTTAAGACATGCAAAAAATTTACTGATCCTCAGTTATCTCATGTTTTACAATTGGCTGATCTTTATGAAATCAAAATGCTTTTTGTCATGTGAAAATGTTTTTTATGCTTATTAGTTGTAATTATGTCATTTTTTATCTTAAAATATTATAGAAAAAAATACCTAATTTTTTTGTATTAAACTACAGGTATGAAGCACTCATTGAGATTAGTTTCTCTCTGTGAAATCATGATGTTCCACTTGAAATATATATATGTAAAGAATCAGAAATTTTCCCATCTTTAAAATAAATCCCTTTTAATGACAGTTAATTTTTAATTACAAACGAATTACTTTTACTTCAATCCTATGATAAAAACATTTCTACTTTAACTAGAGTCGCACTATTTCTTGAGCCTCAACTTCGGTACTTTTCAGTATAAAAACTTGCCCTGTCTGTGTAAGTTTCTTCTTTTGTAATCATGTAACGCACTAAGCAACTCGCACCATTTTAGGTGTAATTCTCAACTCCTGGCCATGGCTTTAATGTTCCCATAATCTTTTAAAAATTTAATCTGTTATTGAGTACTCTATAACTAATTTAATTGTGCCGATTTTCGGAATGCAATAAATTGCTTTAGACTTTAATGACTGCCTCTACACTTCTCTTAAAGGAGCAACATTATCTATATAAAATGTTTTCGTTGTTGCAGTCATAAAACAGCCGAGTTGTTAACCAATTTGCTTTATTATAAAAATATTTTAGAGAGTGGCGGTCATACCAACATCTTAGTTGCAGTTTTAAGTAAAAGTGTACAGAAAATCCCCGATTCTCTCAGATAAGGGAATAACAATATAACACATCATCAAAGTGAAGGGAATATTGGCTATTTTTAATAAATTATGTAAGCGATTTAGGGAAAAAGTTTAGCGCCAAGGAGACGCGTCATGATTTTCGGTGGGCACGTGAAAGCGATTAAAATATTCTTTTAGTAATAAATATGCCAAAACGAGAGATTTAATATACCTCCAGCGCGTGAAATAGAATGAAACTGGAGTTTAAGAAAAGTGATTTTGGAATACATTAAGACTTTAAAATATATAATTAGAATTTGAAATAAAATTAAGTGAGATTATTACATATATATATCAAAATCTTGTAATGTGAAGTGGTGGTAGTTGCATATTATATGTAAAATGATTTATTTATTTGGAAAAATGTGATTTTCAACAAATGTGATAAATATTGTTTCTTTTAATATACAATTTATGATTATTTGATTTGATTTTAATTATAACTTTATATCTGAGCAGAGTTCAAAACAGTTTTACATTCTTTTCTGAAAAACAAATGTGTATTTTGAATATACTATTTCTCATGTTTCTGTTTTCACTGTAAGCTTAATGAGATAGATCATGTGGCTTCTTTTTTACAATCCAGTTGTGGTCTTTGTTGAATCCTGACAGACCTTTACAGAATCGAATCTCTAAGCAGTGGACGGACATTGGGTTTCAAGGGGATGATCCCAAAACAGATTTCCGTGGAATGGGAGTGTTGGGACTGGATAATTTATTGTAAGTTTTGAAAGACAGAGCCTTTGATTTAAACAAAATTTTGTTGTGATCTTTTATAATTCCTTTTTTCCTCCTTTCTCTAGGTATTTTGCCACAGAACATTCAGAAATTGCACGGCACGTATTGCTTCACTCAAATCATCCTACCTATGGGTATGTTCTTGTATGTTTATGAAAAAGAATAATTTATGTAAGACAATTTCTTAGCTTTTAGAGGTATTTGAGAAGTATTCAGACCTACTGAGAAGAAATTTAAATTATTTTATATGCACTTGCAATAATACATTTCCAGATACAGTCGAACGTCACAAATCCGGAATCGTCGGGACTTCGGCAATTCCGGATTTGGGATAATTCCGGATCTTAGATCATTTCAATATTAAGAAGTGAATTTAACATCATAAAATACAGCATTCAATTTAAATTTAAAAAAAAACTTATTACTTGTTTTCTTTGATTTATAAACATAATTAATATTATTTCTTATTAATTTTAACACTTTTATAAAACATTTAATTTATTACTATGATAAGTTAATCAGAAGTACAACAGGAATGTTAAATTTTATTTAAATATTTTTTTTCTTTTTATAGTATTTGGAGATTACTTCAGTTGATAGCAATTAACTATCAGTCTTATTAATTTCTTACTAATTCCATAAAAGCCATAATATGTAGTTAAATAGGATATTAGTTGGATTTTTGCATCGTTTTGAAATTTTTCAGTTCCTACCTCTTTTCTTTTTCTCTCTGATTACGTAGAAAATATCCTTATCTTACTTTTGAGTGATTTTCTTTGCAGATTTTTATCATGCAATTCATTAGTAATTATTTTTTCAATTGCTGTTATGTTATTTAGTAAAACTATAAAAATGTGTCTAAATGAATATAATAATTAAGTATAAATTTTTGTGTATACATTTAAAGAATGCTGCAATGATAGTTTATTCAAACATATAATTTATGTACAGGGTATTAATTTTAAGACATCTTGTGTAATATCTTCAAGTATATGTTTTACAAGTACATAATGGATCAAGATGGAAGTTCGTTGATCCATTTGCATTGTATTTGATACATAGTGAATCAACATGTCGCAGTTATATTTGTTCTATATTGCTGTTCTTTTCTTTAGCATGCACACACATAAACAAACATTATTGTTGAAATAAGACATTGTAAAAGTCATGGATCTTTACCAAAGCAAATTAACATAATTAAATAAAGTAAATTATGTTATTCATTTTCAAACTGAAAAAAATTGAATAATTTTCTGATAATGAATCTACAAGATGTTGGTTTTTTTTTGGGGGGAGGGGGGTTATGCTTGCTACTTTTAAATTAATATATGTAGACAGAGAGA
>BGPR01004347.1:68722-114305 GCA_013235015.1 Araneus ventricosus | reverse complement strand
CGGATATTAAAGTAATAATCAAATCATAGAAATGTTTGCTTCGCATATTGGTTGGGTTTGATATCATCTATATCAAATACCAGAGCTATTTTGTTGTGCCAGCCCATACATAAAATCCAGGCTATAAGAAAACAAATACCAAGGACAGTTAGGCCGCTATTAAGCCGAAGGCGGCTAGTGGCGCCATGGCTGCTTGCGCAGTAATTGTATCCAGTGATCGGTGGCGCAGCAGAACAACATGTTGCCGCCTGTTGCATAGCCGGCAACTTCGGCAACATTCGATTGGCTCAGACGTTTGACGGGGCATTGTAGTAAGTAGGGCCTATTAGCCGGGGGGCAGCCGGTGGCGCTACTGATCATCCATGAAAGCTTAACGCGCGTACATCATTTCGCGCGCCCGCCGTCATTTGAAAATTTGCTTTCCAGCGAGTCTTCATTTAGCTATCTATTGCATTTTGATTTTCGTGATATTTTTTTTTAAATGACCAGATCAAGGAAAGCAACAAGAGCAACAGATGAAGATTTAATGAAATTGTTTGACAAGATTAATACTGAAGACTTTATTGGTGGAAGAAAACCAGCCATTTAGGTTCCAGAATTGAAGTTTATTCTATAAAATTGAGAAACAGAATTCGTGGTGACATTTTAAAAGAATTCTATCCCGGAATTCGAGAAGAAGAAAAACCAATATAGGCAGTACAATGTTCTAGGTGAGTTTATGCTAGCAATATTATTTGTGCGATATAGAGATGATGATGGTCTTAATCTACAGTATTGATGTTGTAGTTCTGTGTGGATTCAGTTCCTTATCGTTGCTCACTTCCGTGGGAGATGTGGAGGCAAAGGAAAGAGATAAATGGTCCTTTGTGTGTCTTTGAATTCCAACTGCAGTATTTTTTCCTCTTTCGCTACATTGTTAATTCTAGTACTATGATGTGCTGTCATAGGCTGACTGGAAGGTAGTGGGGCGATAAATTTCCTCTTCTCTTGGCCAGTTTTTACGGAAAACTTTACTTACATTTTTAAAATTTCTAAACTCAACAAAAATATAAAAAAACGCAATAACTTATTCAGGAGTGGTTAGAAAAATTGGTGTGTTGAGTGACCTCAAACATGCTTCTCTCGTTGACGAAGTCTAATAAATTATTTTTGTAAATAATCCTTAATTCTGAAAAATTAACTACTTCAACTCTTTGCTTCGCACGCAAGTTTTCAAGAAAGTTCAGTTTTCTCCTCCGTGCGTTGATGCAAGAGAATTCTATTATACCTTTTTAGTGAGATTTGTAAATAAAATGTTAAGTTTGTTGTTTTCAAAAGTCGTCCGTAATATCCTATTTATTTCTTTGTTGAAAGGAAAAATCTTCCAACAATTTATCGCTCTAATAATTAATTATCTGAAGATATAAATTAAAATTGAACACCCTCTCCGCCAAAGTCGGAGGAGGGTTATTTATAAAACAAAAGGGGATTAGAGAAGGTCATAAAATAAACATAAAGAATTCATAATAATAATCTCAATCTCATTCATAATTCATACTTCATTCCTCATAAAATAAACAGAAAGAATGCCAGATTTATCAGTGAATTTCCC
This sequence comes from Araneus ventricosus, assembly GCA_013235015.1. Classification (NCBI taxonomy): domain Eukaryota; kingdom Metazoa; phylum Arthropoda; class Arachnida; order Araneae; family Araneidae; genus Araneus; species Araneus ventricosus. The sequence goes on along the minus strand of BGPR01004347.1, from coordinate 112,714 downwards.
ATTTAAGAATAAATGTATTTCAAACAATGATTAGTTAGTATCATCTGAATAAGAAAGACATTTTCAGTTTAATTACTTGCACAGTCTATAAAACTTAATTTATAGGTTGTAAAACATTGAAAATCTTTCAGTTTTACCACAGTTTTGGGAGAATATATCGTAAATATAGAAAATTAGGGAATGGAAAATTAACGTTTTCAGTAAAAAAATTTCCAATTGAAACATGCATAATTATTTTATTATATTTAAACTGAATTCGTTTGTAATGATGGAAATTTACAATGAAAGAAACCAGGAAATAATTTGCTGGTTCCATTTTTCTTTCGTTCCTCCTCAAAAATATTTACCGGACTGTCACCTCAATTAAATGTATGGAAATATGCATGGAAAGGGCAATAGAAAATTAAATATTTATCGGTCATTGGTCGGTTATTATAAGAAAAGGGTTCACACGCTCAGTGAATGAAAAATGCATAGAATGTTCCTTAAATTCCAAGACGAATGCGTCATTGAAAAATCATTTTGACGCAAGAATAAAACTTAATTTTCCGATATTTGACATATTGGCTTTTATTGAGTTTAGATATACGATGTTGAAAGATTGATAAGAATACGGGCTGACAAATTGTTCCTTTAAAATGCAAACAAATTATCTTAAATAGAGCTGTAAATACCATTAAAATCGTCTGCAAAATGTTCTAAGACCCTCTATCTTAAAAAATTATGAGCTAATGCCTCTAAAATATAAAAAAAATTTATTTCGATTATAATTAAAAATTGAGTATTTCTTTCCTTCAAAGCCAACAAATAAAAGATTTGCGGTAATTTATTATCACATTACATTTTAAAGTTTATTTATTTCAACAAAAATGCATTTTATTTTTCGGTCAATCTCTCTCTATATATTTTTAAATGATCGTCCCAGTGAAAGAGATTCACCACTACGTATGATTTAAAGGGCAATTGGCCTCAAACACAGATGATCTTCAGTGGAATCGAGTCTCGAACCTGGAACCTTCTGGCTGAACTTTCATTTCCACTATGGCTCATCCTTGACACTTTAACCCAAGTGAGACTGACACGACTAAGATAAAAAAAAATCTATTTTCTATCTGTATCTAATATAAATTTTTGTTTAATTAAAGTTGCTCTTCATTGTTGAATGGAAGACAAACTGTCTATGAAAATTTTTATTATTACACCGTTCTGAGGTCCACCCTACTGCGAAATAAGTTGCTAATAGTTCGATGTGGCAAACGGAATTAAATAATATCAAATTAAAACAATAAATAGGTAATTTTTAAAGATGAAAGAAAAAAAACATTTTTACGTCAATAACTATATCAACAAAATTTCAAGATATATAAAAAAAAATCAAATTTCGACTTTAACATTAAAGACTCAAAATTTTATTTTCTTATGATTTCAAAGAAAAGGAACTAGAATGATGAAATTTGAATCCACGCATAATGTCTTAGACAGTTTTGAAAATTTTTAACAATATTTGCAAATTTCAAAGTTAGTGAATTTTAAATATGTAGACGACAACGTATCAAATCTTTATACATGAAATCATATATTTAACTTCATTGCCTGTAACTTTTGCATAATATACGATGAACGCCGTCACAAAAATTCTGGGTGGTTGTGTTTCACTTTTTGCTCGACAGCACATGTGCAATTTTCATTTTTTCTATCATCTCAAGATAAGAAATATTATTCACTTTATTCTTTCATTAAAATCAAATAAATGCTTTTATTTTAAATGTTAAGTGAACTGAAGTTTTTTTTTAAATTTTTACACAGATATTTTTTTTACTCGTATATACTACAAAGAAAAGTATTTGAATCATTCTATACTGAAAAAAAGAAATTCGTACCTCTACTTCGTACGAAATATCGCAGCAGAAAAATGTTTTAGAAATGTTAAGTCTGTCTTTTCTTCATCTGGTTTGATTGCATAAGCCGTTACCTTCTATGAGTAACGATTTTTACAACATGCAATTCACAGAAACTGAATGAATGCATTATTAAATTACAGGAAAGTTTAAAAAAGGAGTACGTTTAAAAAATGGCCGATGTAATGCTATTTAATGACTTTTCAGTTAATTGCTTCTTTAAGAGGAAAAAACAAGTTAGTAAAGGATTTGGTGAAGCAATAAAATTGGTGCGGATATCATTATAACAGGGAAAGCATAGTTACAAAATGTGAATAAAATAAATTTTGAAAAATATTTTTAAATCATAATTTTTGTATTAACTGAAATTTAAAATAAAATTAAAATTTTAAAATCGCTCTGTGAAGAAAATTCCTACCCTCCAACGTACGTTAAATATTGTATTAATATAAATAAGGAAATTCTTATCCTCGAAGTGCCAAATTCGATAGCTCTAGGTTCAACGGTTCTTCTTGCAGAGCTTTGGTTGAAATAGCATTCATTAAGACATAAAAAAATAATCCACCAAATTGTCATCAACGGCGACCTTCAATCTCTCCTACTTTCGTCTTAGATGTATGGAATGAGCTCAAAGCACTGATGATAGAAGTTGCAAGTGAAAACCACGATGATTATCGAAATTCTCGAATATCAACTTGAAATGGAAACGAATGTGAGCTGAGAGTATCGAGATTTGCGATTGACGACGATTCATCGTGGAACACAATACATCACAGTCAAAACTTTATCGGAAAGATATGCCCGGACTGGACGCCCTTCCCTGTCAACGGGAATTTTTTTAGTAAAGAAAGTGCGTGTTTTCATACAGGTAAATCATCAGTTATACGTCTCGGCATTAGCAAACACTCATTTCACATAATTCTGTCTGATTCTGACCCACGCTGAAGACGGAGGAAGAGATGAAGAAATTTGGAGAGGTGGTGCCAGTTCTAGCGCCGTCATCGCGAATTATCAGAGGGCTCAAAATTATGATATCCGTCCAAAAATAGCCCTGAGTTGCTTCAAAACGGAACATTAATATAATTAAACTGAAAAAGAAGCCACACCACATTTTCCCTAATTAAGAACTTTGAAATCCATTTTGAAATATTGATGCGAAACAATAGAAGAAAGAGAATAAATTTCGTTCCGATTCCAAAAGAGGATTCCCAGAGCCGTTCCAGCAGTGAAAGGCACGTATGGACATGTGTGTACATAGAAGAGGTTTTGTTTAGTTGTATAGAGGTGTTTAGTTGTATCCTGGTCTCGTTTTTTTAGGATGAAATTTTTTACCCCATTGCTTTTTTGGGATGAAACTCGTAATTTTCAACCGCTGACAGATGACGCCGACGATACCTCAGCTGGCATCTCCTTCTCCAATATTTCACACAACACGAGTATAAATAGAGAAGGAAAGTATTATGAAGGAAACACACACAAGCCTCATTAAAACGTTGCCGAAGCGATAATAGATTCATTTTAAAAGTCCGATCTCTTTTCATCAAACTATATAACATTATAAAAGCACAGTTTTCTCTAAATAATCATTTCAATTTCCTTAAATTCGAAGGTTTTTTTTAATATTTTAAATTGATGCAGGTCTATTAGTGTCCGCCTCAACAGAAAAATGAAAATCCTGTGTAAAAGGACGAAAGCGATCATTGCAGACGGAATCACATTGAAATGCGCCTCAAACATAATTACCGGACTTTTACCTCTATGAAAAAATGAATGGAAAGGGAAATGGATGATGAAATATTTATTAGTCATCAGTGGGTTACTGTAGAACACACGCTCTGTGAACGAAGAATGCATCCAAGAATACTTAAATTTTAGACGAACGCATTATTTCCAAATCGTTTTGATTTAAGAATAAAGGACAGGAATTTTCCAATACTTGAAAACATTCGGTTTAGTTTAATTTAGTTACATTAACTTCCCATTTTGAAGCAACAAGAGGTCTATTTTGGGAATGACGTCGTAATTTTGATCCACAGGCAGATGACGACGGCTTCAAAACTTCCGCACCACAACAATGGTACACTACACTACATATCCCTTAATGTGCAACAGACTCCATACACGGTGGATCGTCAGTGCAATCGGGTTTCGAACCTGGAACCTGGAAACCTCTGTTTCAACCTTGGCTTATACTCTGGATGACTCTTGGCTTTTTAACACAAATGGGACTGGTATGAACTTAGATTTTTAAAAAATTATATCTGTATCTAACGAAATTTTTCATTTAATTCTAGTTGCCTTTAATGTTAGAAGAGAACGCAAACTTTCTATCAATATTTTTATTATGTCACCTTTCTCCCGTAAACCCTGCTGCGAAATGAGTTGCTAATAATTCAGAATGAAAAATGGATTTAAATTAGAACAAATTTGAACAGTAAATTGATAATTTTTAAAGAGGCACACAAACACAAAGAATTGATACAGCAGTGTACATCTCATAATCTAAAATCGAATCTAAATAAAAAATATGATAATATTAATTTCAGAGTAACACAGCGTTTCAAAATCGAAAACGTGATTAAAGTTATTGGAATTTAGTGTATAAATTTAAATTTTGTAAAAGATTTCAGCTTTGAAGTTTTAAAGAGGAATACCTGATAAAGTATTTAATATCTTTGTATGGCATGGCGGTAAAAGCGAGGAAGCTTTAAAATATTCTTTTGTAAATTGGATTTCAGCAATTTGCAACCTTTGTATTCCGAGACATTATAACAAGTCCTTCTCGGTAACTAAAGATTTCACGGTTTATAATCTTTGGAAAATTTTTCTTCCACGAGATATAATTGCATCTCTTTTAGAAAGATTTTGTAGTCAAATGATTTCCAGCTGAACATTTAAATGTCTTATATAACCTTTCTAACCTCCTGATATTTGTTAGTTAGAATAAATGTATTGTCCTGAATGCAGAATTACAGTTAATGTAACTTCCAAATGATTTCGAATAATGCTGAGACATTTTTGATTAAAATAGTGATACGTGCTTATTAAATTTTTATCACTGTTCTATTACAATTTTTTTAATTATATTCTTTTAAATATTTTCTGCTACTACTATTATCAGTACTTTATATTTCTATTATTTAAGACATGGGTCTTGATATGTGCGCACGTAAAAACAAGTTGGCAAGGGGAACACGAAAACATTGATATCCCTTTTCTTTAAAAAGCTAAAATGGAAATAATTACTATAATTATGCACTATATTTATGCATAATATATTATATTTATGACTATATCTATGACTAATACACTATATTTATGCATTTCTTAATCTAACATAGTCCGTCGAATTTATTCGATTTCAGTCGAGTTTTGGTCATAAATGAAATAATAAAATATTTATTACACTTTTTTCATAAAAATTGAATTGTATCAGTCTGCCCCATACAACGGGTACATTGATAAACACGGAAATATCCAAAATAATGATGGTTAATAGCTCTGGGATCAAGAAAAAATTTCTTTTATCAATGAACTTCAGATTCGAAATCATGTTTTAAAAGTTTAACAAAGAAACAAACTTTTATTTTAATAAAATTTCAACATTTGTAATGAGTGTGGAAAATTGAAATAATAAGACCTCAGAAAATCATTTATATCTATAAATAATGCAGAATAATCTGTGTCTGAGTATGTAAATATACTTTTGAGAAAGAGAATGTGTACCTTGAAGCCATGTTATGAAATTTTAATGAATTAAAAATAAAGGGAAAGTGTCACGTTGTTCCTTGAAAAATTTCGAAAATGATATAGCACAAAAATAATTTTCTCACCATCTAAAAATGCAAGAAATTGGGTTTTTGATGATATTAATTAAATTTCCGTACAATTTTTCCCTCCAATTTTACCAAATTCGGAAAAAAAATATTTTAAACTTAATTTAAAACGAATCTTTTTTATTTTTGCAATGAAATTTAAACTGTTTTCATGCCTTAAACAAATGCTTTAATGAGTGTTTCTCTTAGATGGATCATTTTTACATTAACCTATTTTCTGAAGACGATTTTGCAAAGTAGTTGCTGTTAAGGCACATTGATACACACAGAAGATGCGTATCAATGTGACCCGGAGTAAACTTTATAAATCTGCCCCAAGAGATTTTTTTTACTTAAAAGAAGTGGTCACTAGGGTGGATCAAAAATTTAAAGTGTGGATAAAATAATCGGCATAGGGTGCAAAAGTTTTCTTTTAAGTGTACTAGCATACATGCAAAAATTTTCAACTTTGTTTAATATGCCCCGAGACACGTAAATATGTTTAAAAAACGATATTTATGCAAATTTCAAATTAAAAATAAAATAAAAAATAAATAAATGCTTTAAAGAAACGATTTTAGAAGGAAAAACGTATGGGAGAGAATGAAAATTGTTTTATTTTATTATTAAATGAATAATATTATTTTTGTTTATATAATATTATTTAGGGACCCACAACTTCTTTTTTTCTTTTAACAATATAACATAATTTTGCTTTATTTCGAAGACGAATATAAACTACGCCACAATTTCGACTTTTCCTAAATTAAATCAGATCGCTATAGGGGAAACTTTGGCAAAAGCGTTCTTTTTTTCCTCACTCCCTCCCTTGTTGTTTGAATGAGTCAGACTCGCCTGGACTCTTCAGTCTGAGTTCTGAGTGCAGAAATTCTTGCGTCACTTCGAACTTCGAAGGCATGTGAAACACCTGTCTGTTCGGATTCTCATTGCATGCTTTGTTTGAAGAAATACAGTTTCTTTGCTATAATATTTTTTCAGCACATTTTGCAAAATATAAAACTTAGTTGTGAACATCACGAATTTAACATTAAAATAAACAACTGCAGAAATGTCTAAAGAAAAGAATATAGTGAAAAATACGAGGCAAAGAACTCTGTGACCAATCTTTGGACCGCTTAATGAACTTCATGACCGAGTGCTACCAACAGTTTCTGATGTGCTAAAATATTATTTGTTTGTGAAATCTAAAATGAAAACGACGCTGCTTGTACTCGAGCCGACAGTAGCTGAAATGTTTGAAGTAGTAGCTCAAAATTTGAATCAATATGGGGTAAACCTTCTATTCCCCATGTGTCTCATAAGAGATTTGTTGCAAAAATAAGAAAATGTCACGATAAATATTGCAACCCTTTAAAGCCCTACAAAGGGCGAAGAAATGATAAGAAATACCAACAAAAATTAGAAAATTATCATAATGAAAAAATATTGTGTTTGTTCGATATTACATTTTGTAAGTGTACAAATTTCGATACATGTAAATGCCAAAAAGACATGGAAATTCCACTTGCTGAGCGATTATTTACAAAAGATCAAAGATTAGAGAAGAAAATGGTTATTAGAGAGGGGAGTAGAGACGCAATTGCGACTAAAAAAAGAAAAGGGAAAAAGAAAACAGAATGAAAACGAAAAGTTAAAACTGATGCTGAATCAATGGAGCTATTTCAGCCCAACTCTATGTCTTCGTCCTCGTATACAGATACGGATCTAATTAACTTGAAATATTAATCACAGAGACGTTTACATTTCCCTATATTAGCAAGGGAATTTGATTGATCCGGAATTTAAGATATAGCAGATGCTTTAATAGCTAGTGCTGTTTTATCAGACATTGTAATTGTACAACAAGGAGATACTTAACATGTGATAGATCGCAATAAAATTCGTAGACTGCGTAAAAATCTTCAAAATGCAGTTGCAGAGTCTACTAAGTTAACAGTGTCTTGGTCTCTTTTAATCGGATTATATTTCGATGGGAGAAAAGACAACACAGAAGTGCTAATTAAGAAGGACACAAAATACTGTTGCATATATGTGTTTTTCCAGAATAAGAAACTATAACAACTCTTCTGTACGCCAACAGATGGCATCGCTTAAACTCCGGTCTGAACTCTGAACTCATACCTCTACTTGAACTTCCTTGTAACTCAGCTTAATTGTATTCTGTTTTTCTGTTCCTTTCGTGTGTATGTGCCGTGATGTGCTTCGCTTAATAAATTTCATTATCTCTCAAAAGGCAGTGCTCTGGTTTCCACTCAGTGTTCAAAAATGGATTAAATAATATGCCTTTTATTTAGATGACTAGAATCTGCTATGCAGACGCACTTCGCATTCTACCGAGAAATGAGGTAAGTGAAATTGTTTCACTTACACTTTTTAATTAGAATATAATTAATTTTCCAACAAATACTCCCTAAAGACCACGAAGAAGGAGCATTATACTCTTGTAAACGAACCTAACTATGTGCATTTCTGAAATGTTACTGCTGCAACAGGAAGAGCTAAAGCCACAAAAGAACAAATATTCAATTTTTTGTATCAAATAATATGCATTTAAATGGGCTAACAGTAATTGGATTCGATGGAACAAATGTTAATACTGGACACAAGAGAGGTATTATTCGCTTGATGGAACTAGTCCTCAATTGACCATTTCAGTGGTGCATTTGTTTTCTTCCTACAAATGGGCGACCTCTCCGTCATCTACTAAATTCTTTGGATGATGCAACAACTGGTCCTACAGAATTTTGTGGACCAACTGGTAAAGCAATCAAAACCTGCAAGGAGCAACCTGTAGCTCTTATATCTTCAATAAGTGTGGATAATATGCCAGATAATATAGATAGAATGATTCTCAGCAATGATCAGCAATATCTATATGATATTTTCTTAGCGATATCACGTGGTGAATGTTATTCTGACTTGGCATTAAGAAAGCCTGGTCCAGTTGCTCATTCAAGATGGCTAATCACTGCAAGTAAAATTTTAAGGTTTTATGTGACTGCAGAAAAACCATCTGATAATCGTATTATTATGAAGGTATATGCACCTGTATGTTTCCACGTCAAAACAAAGCCCTACATAAGAGAAGGAGAGTGGCATATTTTGAGACTTCTCTTTCTCTAGATATTTGGAATTCAGTTTAAGAAATATAGTTGACACTGTTATGCAACGAAATCTTTCTTTTGTCATCCTGAAAATTTGCTATTGTCAAAGCTCACAGATAATACAAGATCTTTAGCACTACGAAAACTAATTTCTGCTAGAAATGAAAACAGAGGATCATCAGAAGTAGGAATTTTTTAAGTAACAAAAATAGACTTTAAAGCAAAGAATTATTTTGCACTTATTAACTGGCAACGAGTTGGACGTTGAGAACCACCTCTTCTGATGAATGTGCCATTTAAAGAAATTGTGGCCATGGTAAATGTTAGAAAAACGAAGGAATGGTCAAAATATCCATGAAATACCCAAGCTGTAGAAAGATGTATCGCTTAGTATCTGAAGCGTGGAAAGGTGTATATGGAGAAGAGAAGAGAAGAGACACGGATTCATATTGAATAGGATACAATCAAGAAGGCATATCAAGCAATATAATACCAAAATGGATCACAACCTTTAGAAATATGCAAATCTTCAAATTAATAGAATTAAAAAATCTATGATGTAAGTTCACTTTTTATAAGTTTTTGTGATTTATTGCTTTGACTATGAAATTTGTCCTTCATGTATTATTATAAAATTATAATTATTTTATAGGTTTATACTTTAATACTTGAATAATCTGCCAAATTTTCAAATATTTTCCATTAATTCAAAATTTTTAATAGATATATCTAAAAAAATCAATTTTTAACTTTTTGGGAGGCGTTTGTCTCACCAGAAAATATGAATGAATTTTAATAATAAAAAGAAAACGTAAACTAAACCAAACCAAAAATTAATTGCCCGGCGCTTACGGAAATTTTGAAAATATTTTTGTATAAATTTCAAAAAAATGTCATTTTTAACTGTTTTTGGGGCATTTATATATATATATGCACTGGAAGATATGAATGGATTTCAATAAAAGAATATATGTAAACTAATATACCTAAGACACAACTTTCCTACACCACTTCAAAATTAATTTTTAAAAAAAATTGTAAATTTTCATAAAAAAATCAATTGTTAACTATTTTTGAGGGGCTTTGTGCACCAGAAAATATCAGTGAATTTCTATAAAAGAAATTATATAAACTAATATACTTCAGAAACAAATTTCCCGCTCCATACCAAAAATAGTTTTAAAAATTCTATACTTTTCGATCCCCCCTAATGGTCACGCAAAATACAAGCTCAGAAACCTTAAAACTTATTATAGTTCAGAAAAATAAATGTTTTTTCGAACCTTTGGAGTATATTCCCTGGCAGGAGAACATAATTAGTGAAAGATCACAGAACACGTACTTAGAGTAAAATTTACGTCGACTAGAAGATTAGCGGTTTAATTAATTTGTAAATTAGCTTTTGACTTAACATGGCCGAAAAGTTTACCGTCTGCTGACAGGGTTACAGTGGCATATATATGAGGGGATATGAACATCTTGAGCCATTCCAATATTCAAAATTTAAGAACAGTATCAATGTTCCCGCTTATCAATCTACATCAACTCCTCCTATTGTCATTTAATGTAGATTAATTATATAAACTTGAAAGTCAACTTAATGCGTATCCAACATAGCATTTTAAACTTTTACTTTAAATTTCCTTTCATTGAGATATGCTGCTTTTTCATTAATTTAAGCATTAATTCGTCGACCCAATCTCCTTCGAAGGCTTTTTGTATAACCTGGAAGAACGCATCAGCATTTTTACCTTTCAATAAAACCGTAAGTGATGAATTCTGTTACTCGTAAAAACTGATTTTTTGTCGAAAGCGACTTTTGGAAATCCAAATGTCCTGGATTTAGTATACCATGTTTGTCATTATATTCATTAATCTGATCAAGAAAAAATGTTCAGTTAATTTTCATGAGATACTATTCAGGTTAGAATGGGGACTAAAATGACTTTCAATATTTCCGATCAACTTTCGAGACAAGTATATATCTACCACAATTATAATAAAAATATTTTCTATTTAATTTTTTTAAATCAATTTTAATGTCGCTCCGCTGTTAGATAGCAGAATTTTTATTTATAGCTTGGAATTTTATATCTGAGCTGGTAAAAATAAATTACATTTGTAACTTTTACTTTAAATATCCTTTCATTTGGATACACTGCTATGGGTTGAATAAGAGGGACGGCGATTTCATATTTTATTAATTAAAGTATTGGTTCTTCATCTTAGACTCTATCGCAGGCTTTTTGTAAATCCAGTGTTGAAAAGTGAAGTGAAATTAATCTCAGCTCCATTCGGCGAAAATGTGACGTCAGCTTGCGAGCTGAAAATAAATATTCAGAAATTCTTGTGATCTCGTCAGCAGCATAGCATTTTATTTATTTTTTTATTTAAAAAACTGTAAACTATGGCTCAAAGAGTGCAGGTGACAAAAAGAACATAAATCACACAAACAACAAGAGCTGTTTGCAGAAAACGTGAAAACATTTCAAATCGTATTAGAAAATTCAAATTTGACTTTTAATAATTAAAACATGAGAAAACATATTAAAAATTAAATTTGTAAAACCCTAAAAACATAAAGCAAAAACGCATAAAATGTGTAATAACTTAATACATATTTTATATTAACAAACGATACAGAGTTTAAAAAATGAACACAGAAAAATAATTGCACATTTAAGCGGATAAAAATGTTTCAAATTAAATACAGCCAAAATATAAAAATGTTCAAGAATTTAAAGAATTTAAAAAGAAGAAGAATTTAAAAGCCGAAAGCATATCATCTTAAAAATACAAAAAAAAGTAAAAACAACAGGTTCTTCAGAAAACCCGTTAAAAATTTTATAAAATTTGTACAACGAGAGTTTGTTCACATAATTTAATTTTGAAAACACATTTTAAAATAAAATGTTTTCTCTGAGAGATCTGGCCGTCACAGCAAAATGAATACAGCTTAGTATGTCACTGTTATCATTCAGATAATTGTAAAAGAAAAGGAAAAAAAGAACACGTCTACATTTCTAACAAGGTACGCCAAAGATATTGAGTATATATGATGAACATAATTCCTACAAGTAAAATCCATATTCCTTGTAAAATAGATAAATAGAGAAGTTAGTTTGTATTCCTTCAAGAATTTCAATTTAATTTTTGTAATTAGGATCCCAAATAATACTGCAGTATTCCAGATCATATCAGACGAGGTTTATGTGTATGAGTGGGTTTTTTTGTGCCGTCCTCTGTGAAATAAAAACATCTTACTAACGGCTTTTTACTTTTATTTGACCAAAGTCACCGAGCATCTAGTAAATGCAGTCCATAATAATTTTTGAAATTTAAATTCCAGAATTTTTGCTCTATTGTTTTGAATATCCAGGAAGAGGCACCAGAATTTCCCCCTTCAAAGAGCCAGGGCTTTATGATTTCTGATACTCGCAAAAATTGAGTCGATTGAACGGGATTTTCTCCAACGCAATTATCTTAGATTTATTATACTATGATTTTAAATATGTTTCTAGGAAAATCGTCCAGTAAATGTATAGTGAAAACAATCCAACACACAGGATAATGGCGATCGATGCTTTATTTCACGAATATTCCAAAAAGCACAAATGACAAGAGAAACAGCACTTGTACAAATTAGAAGCACAAATTGACAGCAAATGGCTAATAATAACAGTAACACCACTTTGAATAACAATGAACTCACCAGCTTCTGCATTTCGCACTGCAGACAAAACTTCAAAGAGATTTTTCAGTCTGAGGAGCCATTCGTCTGAAATGCTTGGAGCCTGTTAAGAACTGTTTCAATAAATTTATATTTCTTTTTACTCAAGCGCAGTATCATCAGTGCATAGTACTATGATTGTATTTTCGCTCTCTGGGATATCATTTAAATGCAAACGGATACAGAGCGAGCGAAATTTTCCTCTTTGTGTGATACCAGCCTTCGAAGCATCTCGGTTTTCTCATTTCATCCGCAACATTTTCCGATATTTACTTTTTTCAAGGGCTATTAATAGTGGTACGTTAAGATTTGCATCGCAAAAGAATTAAGAAATTTTGATTTTATTTGAGCAGCATTAGAATTTGATTTTAGTTGTTTTAAATATTTTAAAGGAAGACAAAATTTCCATTACAAATTTATTTTAACCCAGTTTTCCGGTCTAACTTCCTGCAAAATTGGCTTCAAATTGTTCAGTATAGAAAAAGGAATTAAGTGTCATCTAATTAAAAGAGTTAATTTGTGATTTATGAAAAATGCATCCACTATTGTACTTCTCGTAAATTAGAGAAAAAATAAATGAATATTTTTTTTGTCTCTCTACAGGAATAATATTTATTTCACATTAAAATAGTTAAACTATATCTAAAATATGACTAAAGTTCTTTCCCGTCTAAAGTTAAGTACCCATCAATTATGTAAGTGATACAAGTAGGCATCGCTGCTCAGTTTAGGGTTAATCTAGATGAATAATCCGTCATATTTCCAAGGATGGATTCGATTTCATATTAGTTTTTCTAGCCTCATGGCGGAAAAAATGTATCAATAACTTTAATGAAATTAATTATGAAGTATACGTGTCTTCGTTGTTGAAAAATTCAAGTTGAACTTAGACAATTTTGTCCCATGACTCCAGTTAAAAATAATAATATTGAGTTTGCAGGTCGAGCATGCACTGCTAGCAATCTACACTGAATTTATCATAAATTTTTGTTTATATTCTTGATATACAACTAACGATAATTAAAATGTAATATTTAATTATTTATGAACAAGATAGATGAAAAAAGTGTTCTAAAACAACTGAATTCACTTTGTAATATTGGCAGTAATGCTTTCTTCTTTTTAAATTCTTGGGTATCATTAACCTCATATAAGAAAAAAAAACTTTATATCTGCGTTTAGTTACACAGATTTAATGATAATAATCAAGATAGTCATAGTCGTAATGGAATTATTCAAGGGTACTTTTCGCAACAATGTGCAGAAAAATGGAACTATAAGAAACCAGGATTTATGATTTACTTGAAGGGAATTTTATTCATAAAGATATGCTATAAATCTAGAGAAATGACTCAGAGTCAGTGGCGAATCCGAGATTTGTGTCTGGGAGGCATCTCAAACAAAGTTTAATCCAGAATCATTTTAAGATTCATTATCACCAACATCATTTTTAGACTTTGTTTTTTTGTGAACTAGCTTTTAAACATGACACTCAATCCATTTATAAAGCTAATTCTAAAACCTAGTTTCCTGAAATATAAAGCATACTTAGGAGAAGGGTAAATGCACTAAAATTGTGTACACGTTTTAAACATATGAATTACATACAACACAAAACTGGTCTATGCATGTAAAAAATTTTTATTTCCTCTGCTTTGCTGATACGGCAGAGTCCAACTATGAAAATTAAAATTTGTCACTAACAATAGGAAATTTAATTTAAAGCACAAATATATATATTTTTTACATTTGAATGTAATTAGATTTCTAATCTTCAAAAAATTGGCCGGGGTAACCTGAGGAGGAAAAAGTATAAATGAAGGAGAAAAATTAGGATTGATTTTATCAGGCTTTTAACCTCAAATATACTAATAGTTTTTAACCATTTGCGCTTCGATAGCTTTCTATGGACTTTTATTTCTCGTTCGCCTTCAAACGATCATTCTTGTCGCACATTTTGACTTATGTGTAAGGGGGCGCCCTGACTATCCCTTAACCCTTTAAGACAGGTGATATTTTCATACTTAAATTTAATTTTTTTTAGTTTCTAGGTAGTTTTGGATTCTACTGGTACTGTAAAAAATAATTTTAAAAATTTAGCATGTCAATGAAATGCAGGAGCGCACCAGTACAATCGTGCGGGTTAGGCACTATCTATGTAAGATACACCTAATTTATTATTTCAAATTTTAGTTTTTATTTAATATTAAGTACTCAAAGAAACAAATATCCTTCTAGACATACTTATAATAAGATATAAACATTCAGTAAAAAAAGTAGGGATATATATATATATAACAAATAAGAAACAATCATAACATAATTGTAAAAGCAACATGCTTTCATGATATTGATATATATATATATATATATCTTCAAACTTAAAACAAAATTTACTTCAATAATTACTATATAAGTTATTCTAACCGTTTTTAATTTAAATTACCTATAACTAGTATTTCAAAATTAATACTTGTACAAATATTATAATTTATATATTTCATAGCACAGAAAAATAAAACTATGTAACGTAGAATTATTTTTTCAAAATAATTCATGTAGATGAAAAAAAATGCAAAACCTGAATTTGTATGCAGCGAAACATCTGAAATAAGGGATACTCCTGTATTTTTAGAAGGCAAATGAAACATCGCGAATCAAGCAATATCTGCCTTTCTTTTCTTCCTCTCACAATAGAAATTGCAGCGCTTTCACGAAATGTCGGATTGTCCCCTTCAATCCTCTGCTTCTTTAGAAAATCTTCCTGTCTATTGCGTGCACATTCCTTTTTTATACTGATTATATTCAAGGAAGGACCAAGCGTCATCTCCTACGATCATTAGGACCGGAGGTATTTCCAGATGTACAGATGTGATCGCTGATCATAGCGTCAGTTTTGACGGCTTTTGTACCTAGTTTCTTTGTCGAAACTGAATAATTAAGAACACACGTGCAGACAACAAATTCTTTTTTGTTTTCCCAATAGTGAACTATAGAGGAAGATAGGACTTCAATGATAGAGTGAAATCCTAGTGTGCAACTTTCTGTGAGTAGTCTGCTTTTTCCCGAATCTTTCAAAGAGATCCTTCAAAATACTTTGAAAGATCTTGTCACGTTTGGGTACTGATACGGTAAACACGACAATGCGATTCCTGGAAGTTTCTCGAGGCATTGGAGGCGGAGGGACATATTCCGAAAAACTCTCTTGTGAAAAAGCTAGAAGCAGAAAAAATTGTTTATATGTAAAATATTTCATTTTTCGGTGATAGGAAATGAACTATTTATTTTTTAAGTTATATTTTTAATATAGAACCCATTCAAGTCTTAAGGACGTTACTTAGTGATACAGTCGAAAGAAAACAACGAGGTGTGCATCGGATCACGTGAGAAAATGCTACAGAAAGGAAGTCGATTTTCGGACAGTGAGTTCAAATAAAGTCGAACCCGCACGGTCGTGCGCGCAAACAAACTTTGCGCCTAAAGAGGAATTATATTAACTTCTTAACTAACATACTTTCCTATTTTTCATTTTTTTCAACATTAAATTAACAATTGGTATCTAAGCAGTTCAATATGTACTAATAATTAACTAATTACGACAGATAAATAATTCAAATGTTTAGCACGAATTTTTTGCAAACAGATTTAACGCGATTATTATTTAAATATGGACTGTCTCCGCTGGCTTTTGAGAAAACTAGATACTATTAATATTATGGAAATTAGAACAGTCATTACTTTCCAGCATTTATTAAATACAACTCTACAGGAAGCAGAAATGCTAGCTAATGTCTAACAAGTACGATCGTACGGGTTCGGTCTTAAAGGGCTAAAGTGATCGAGACTAACCTGTTTTTTTCAGTTATCAAGCATTCGTTGGATAAACCGTTGGTATGAATAATGCTCATCGGAAGATTCAACATGGTATCGGACTGTTTTTTCTTAAGTGCGAAGGGCTTGCTAAGTATCTTGGGCTGATGGTGGTTTTTCTTCTAGATCCTCTTCCTGGTCATTGTCCTCAAGCTCTATGCCATCATGTCTTCGATTTAACCGTACGTGACAGGTTGTTAATCCTGCAGTTTTTTTCAGCAGTCTCCAAATTTGCATCAACTTTGATCCAGGTATCAGAAGCTTCTTCGGAAAAGTCGGCTGGCTTTCCAATAACATCAGGGTTAAACTCTTGTTTGGTTCTCAGAGAACATCCATGGCGTAAGTAGTTCCTTATGGTCATATCATACCCCAGCCTCCCGATGACTTAATTTAGGAAGTTCATCGTACTTTTTCAGAAGATCGCATTTTTCTTTCAAGCTCAACGCGCGACGTTTGTTCATCCTGAAACTGAGAATGTTCTCTAATAATAGCCGATAAATCACTGAATAGAAGGCAGAGCACTTCAAAGGGTAGAGGGAGAGGATGGTTCCATTGGAGACAATGATCCAGAAAAAACCAGTTCTTGATGCCCTTTACTCTTCCGATGGCCATGGACTTTCCAGCCCAACCACTTTCAAATTGATCACTATAAAGGAATTGTTGATCACTATAACCGGCGGATTTTCTATGAATTAAGTTGCGGAAGATCCGTTCTACGCTGTTGATCAGTATAACAGATTTATGGTTATATCCGTAATCACTATAAGCGACGTCTACTGCATGAAGAATCTTGACAAATAACCGTAAATTTGGTATGATATATACATGGGACATTTTATTAGACTTTATTTTCAGTAAATTGGTACCTTTTAACTAAATATACGATGAACTGCTGCTGAATAATGCTGGGTGAATTTATTTTTCTCGTGATAAAATGTGTGTAATTTTCATCTGTTCTATCATCTAAATAGAAGAAAAAATATTCATCTTGTTCCTTTTTAAATGAATGCATACTTTCATTACATAGGCCGAGTAAACGTAAATTTTTTCATTAATAGGACACATAATTTTTTCTCGTAAATACCAATGAAACCATTTAAATCACCTTATCATTACTTAACATGCAAGAACACCTATCTCAATTTTTTGAGATTTCAAATAATAATAATTTTCGCATCCAATAAGGGAAATTTCTGAATTTTTTAAACATCTCATATAAACAGAAGACCGCATGTTCCTACCAGAAGTAAAAATAAATTCAAAAGTATTCGTTATTAGTTGCGAAAAATTGAAATTTTTCTTCCTCTTTGAAAATACAAAAAATTGAGATGCGTGGTGTTGCGTGTTAAGAGACACTATACTAAAAGAACGAAATTCGAACTTCTAATCCGAAAAATCGTAGCAGGGAAATGTATTATTTTTTTTCCATCTGTCTTGTCTTCCTATGAGTAAAATTTTTGAAGATAAATGTAAAATATACCGAATGAATGGATAAATGTAACATATACCGAACAAGAATATTTAAAAAGTGTAACTTTAAAAACTGTTTGGTAATGCTTCTTTAAGAATAAGTAAAGGATTTGGTGGAACAAGGATATTGGTTTGAATTTCAATGTAACAATGAAAGCATAGTTTCAAAATTTGAATAAAATTAATTTTTAAAAATTTATTAAAATTAACTTAAACATTTTGAGCAATGTTTTCATTGACTGAAATTCTAATTAAAATGTTATGCCGAAAATGACTTTTAGGTGAACATTTCTAACCTCCAAAATTTGTTAAATATTAAAATAAAATACTTAGGGAAATTATCACCCTTCAAGTAAGATATATGGTAGATATAGGTTCGACGGTTTCTACTGGACAGCTTTGTATTCCGTGCGCAAAGATTTTTACAACATAAAATAAACAGAAAAAATGTATTCATGTGCGGGTAGATTTATTTTCATCTTTCTAATTTTATATTATTTGATTTTTAATTCAATTTGCTTTAAAGGTAGTTTTCTCGCTTTTTATTTCTCTGTGATAGTTCATGCAATTTTTATTTTATTTCGGATAAATATTTTCCTTTCCGCATCCATATTAAAACTGCAGGCTGAAGGAACGCGATTGCATTATAATTAAAGATTCTTTACTTCCTTTTGTTGAGGCCGGTAATATTGTAAACCACGAGTCCGGAGGCATAATAATAATTTCAAATTAATATAGTTCGGTATAGAAAATGTGTTTAAAGTTATAAATTTTAAATTCTATAATTTAAGTTTCTTTATAAGGCTTCAGCGGAGAAGCGTAACTGAAAGATACCTGATAATATGTTGAATAGGTTAGTAGGGATTATGCGATAAAAGCTAGAAAGCTATAAAAGAATTTTTAATTTAATTCGGTGTTAGAGATCCGGATCTTTGTCAGATACAAGACCAAGGTATTAGCTCCGTAAAACAAGCTTTACAACTTAATAATTAAATGTCTGATATAACTTTTCTTAGAACTTGATATTTGTTAGTTAAAATAAATGGAATGACCTGAATGTAGAATTATAGTAATTTCGAGTTGCAAATAATTTCGAATAATGTAGTTCGATGTAATATTCAGACGTTTCTTGAGATGCACTATTATTACCACTTTTATAATAAAATATTTTTCATTTAAATTTTTAAAATATCCATCCAAGCTAAGTCAAGTTTGGTCCTACGGGTATTCTTTTACTTATAGCACAGAATTTGATATCTGTGCTGGTAAACACAAATTAGTGTTTTCGTTTCATATAGATGAATTATCAAAACCTGATAGTGAACTGAATGCGTGACGGACAGAGCGTTTTAAACTTTTTCTTTAAATTCTCTTTGTTTTAGTTCCGCTGCTAAGAAGTGCAAAGAAAAGATGTAGGTAATTTTTATTTTATGAATTTATTTATTACACCTTCAACCCACAAACAACCAAAAGCTTTTTATATGTCCAGAAGGAAGGCACCAAAACTTTTATCTTTCAATAAACTGCCACAAAATGAATTCTGCAACTCTTAAAAATTCATTTGTTGTCAAAAGTGATTTTTTGAAACCGAATTGTCCCGGATTTTCTAGTCTATGATTGTCAATATATTCATTAAGTTAATTAAGAATTAAAAGTTTTCAGTAAAATTTATATCAGTAAATTAACGTTCCGAGAAAAGATATTGTTCGAAATCTTTTTGAGATGGTGACATTCTATTCTTGTTTTAGAATGGTGTCTAACACGACGTCATTAAACAATCTGGGAATAAAATAGTTCGAATATTTAGTTAAAGATTTCTATTGTCTATATAGTTGATATTGGGAAGATTTGTCTAAAGAAACCCATAGCCTCCAGAGGATATAATTTTCATATTTGATGTTGTTGACTGGGATTATTTGGCTCTCGAAAGTTTCTTTCTTTTGTGGTGGCTAGTGCACGGAAAGTAATAGAGAGATAGAGAATAGGGGACGTATATAAATATTTCAAGAGAATATGTACTTTGAAGTATAAATAATGCAAAAGCAAATTATAACAAATTGCAGCAAAACCCAATAAATTGACAAATTCTAAGGTAAGACAAGAGGTTAGGAAAGCTAAGAGACTTCAAATGAAGCAATATATTTCTAGGTCGTTTGAAGTTTGTTTATCGCGATTACAATTCAATTTGTGGTGTTTCTTCTTTATCTATGAAATCTAGTTTATTAAAGAAAATTTTGGAAATTCGATGCATGAAATCTAAATAGGAACGGGATATTGATGACGTTAATATGGTTTGGCACACCAGGAAATTAAATCTATGCACAATGTTTCGAGGCAATCTTTATACATGATAAATAACAAAAGCACATAAACAAAAAAATTCAAAAATTATAAATCTAAAATAACCATACGAAGTACTATCCACCGCACTAAGGAAGTAAATATGTTTCATATTACCGATTTACTGGATAACGGTATGAAGCGAATACCTGGAGAGTATCATGATAGTTCAGATACACATGTTAATGATTCCACCTAATTTCAGCCGCTCAGCACAGCCTGTTATTCACTACATCAAAAGTTAATGTTGCCAAACATCCTCAATCTGGTGTGGTATGTGGAACTTGGAGAGGGGGTGCTAGCTCCGGTCATCGTCATCTTCGCCATGTGACCGCTATACAAAATTAAAAGATCAACCTCAAAATAGACCCTGAGTTACTTAAAAATGGGACTTTAATATAATTAAACTAAAAAAAAACAGACATACCGCAATGGCAGGAAAATTTGTACCTTATCTCTTGGCTGCGGCACATAACATGAATCCTGACACAACTAGTCAGAAATTGTTGGAATGTTGAAACGCTGGTCAAATAGTTCTGTTATTTGTCATAACTCTCTACGTTTGACTCTGTGGTCATTCCTTTGTTCAGACCGTTGAGATCCATTTCGAAATGTCGTTATAAAACAATAGATGAGAGCAAATAATTTAGTCCCGAGTCTAACGTGCTATCCCAAAACAGGATTCCCATAGCAGTTCCGGCAATGGAAGACATGTTTTTAGAGGTGTTTATGTAGAGCATGTTTAGTTTAGTTGCGTTATCGTTC
The DNA here is from genome assembly GCA_013235015.1 of Araneus ventricosus. Lineage (NCBI taxonomy): Eukaryota > Metazoa > Arthropoda > Arachnida > Araneae > Araneidae > Araneus > Araneus ventricosus. The sequence continues at coordinate 91,701 of BGPR01004347.1, read as the reverse complement.
TCTTTTGAAACATCCCGAGAGCTAATCTGGGACGAGCTTCGTCATCTTAAACCATGGTCAGATGATGCACGACACCTCAGATGGCATCCCCTTTTTCAAACTTTCGCAACACACTGGAGGGGTATATAGAGGAGGAGAGTGCAATGAAGGACACAAGCCTCATTAAAACGTAGTCTTAGCGATAATGAATTCATTTCAAAAGTCATATTTCTTCTTCATCAGATTATATATCATTAAATAACAGAGTTCTCTATAAAAATCCTTTCAATATCTTGAAAGAAAAGGGTTTTTTAAATATATAAATTTCATGCAAGTCTATTGGTATCCGCGGCAACCGAAAAATGAAAATCGTGAGTAAAAGAACGAAAGCAAGCATTGTAGACGGCATCACACAGATATCCACCTCAAACATAATTACTGGACAATTAGCTAAATTCAATGATGTAAACATAAAGGAAAATATTAATTAAATATTTATTTGCCATTAATCAGTTGTTATTAGCATTTGTCTCACTCACATGTTAAATATTAAAGCATTCATGACTCCTTAAATATTAGACGAATGCGCCGTTTTCAAATACTTTTGATGAAAGAATGAAGTACTAAAATTTCCAATGCTTTTCAACATTCGGTTCAATTTAGTTTATTTCAATTGACATTCCGTTTCCATGCAACACGAGGGTTATTTTGGGACGGGCCTTATGATTTTGAACCACGGCCAGATGACAAGGACCAAACTTGAGCACGCACACTCCTCTCCAACATTCCACACCACACTAGAGGTAGAACATTTTTTTTATTCATTCAATAACCAGATGAGCGGACTCATCCTTAAGGTTTGCGAGACAACGTTTGTCCACTACCTATGATTTATTGTGTAACGGACCCCAAGCACGGCGGATCTTCATTGGAATCGGGTATCGAACCTGGAACAAACTGGCTGACCACATTCGGAAGCATTCTTATTTAAATTACCTGTCAGTTCCTTCCCTTGGTTTCCAGCTGTCAGCTTAACCCAAGTGACGATTTTAGATTCAAAAATTTCATTTTTGCTGTATCCGATATAAAGTTTTATTTAATTTTAGTTGTTTTGCATGTTTTAATGTAAGACAAACTTTCTATGAAAATTTTTATTATGACACCGTTCTCCGGTCCATCACGTGCGGAATAGTTGCTAATATTTCGGTATGGGAAATGAAATTAATTGAGATTAATCTAAAACAATAAATTAGTAATTTTTAAAGATGCGTATCAATAATGGATCCACTAGTGTACGACTCAAAATCTAAAACCAAATCTAAATGAAGAGATTTTTCAACCGCAGGGATATTATTAATTTCAGATTACTATAGTTTATCAAATCGAAAATATGATTAAATTAATTTGATATTGAATTCTATAAGTTAACGTTTTTCTATAATGTTTCAGCTCTGAAGCGTAAGAGAGGAACACCTAATAAAGTTATATTAGCAGAACGTGTGCAGTGAAAGCGATGAAGCTTTAAAAGAAAACATTGTTTTAATTTGGATTTTACCATTTTGTATCTTTGTCAAGAACCACACCAAGACACTACAGGTCTTTGCCAATAACGTAATAATATCTTGATTTTAATTATTTCTGGAAAGATTTCGCTCCCTCTTTAAATGTAATATCAATATATTCAAGTTTTACTTTCATCTAATTAAAAAAGTATTAAAAGACGGATGATTTTGAAATGAAATCTTAAATGTCTCACATAACCTCTCTTAACTCTTGATATTTATTAGCTGAAATAAATGGAAACCTGAATGCAGATTTATAGTTAATGAAAGGTGTAAATGATCTCGAATAATGTAAAGACATTTCCGATCAAAATATTTCACATAAACTATTCAGAATTGTATATTACTACCACTAGTTTTATTCATGGATTTCCTATTTAAGATATTTTAAAACATCGGACAACAAGATTGAACACTTGTAATATTTTTTCTTTTATTTATAGCTTGGATTTTGATATCTGAGCTGGTGGAAACAAATTAGTTTTGTCAATTGATACGGATGAATTAACATAAAAATGCGTGTCCTACCTAGCATTTTTAACTTTTACTTTAAATTTCCTTTCATTTAAATATGCTGCTACGAGGTGGATAAGAGGAATTGATAGTTTATTAATTTGTGTATTTGTCAGTAAACCGAGTCTTCATCGAAGGCTTTTTGTGTGTCCAGAAAGACAGAAGCAGTTCTTTAACTCTCCAATGAGCTTAGATGGGAAGATACAACTTCAAAACTACTCTTAACAAAAAAAAGAATATTGTGTGGACTTAAAAAATATTATTTTGCATCGATTACTGATAAAATTTATAAGTGCTGCATTTACAATTTTTTAAGCATTAAATTAAATTAAATATTTCGTGAAATCAAAATTGTTCTGAATTCAAAAGAATAAGAACATAATTAAAGAAAACGCAACAAAAAATACTACGTCAATAACAACATCTATAAAAATTTCAAGATATCAATAAAAATTTAAAATTTTACTTTAACATTAAACTCAAAATTTCATTTTCTCATGATTTTCTTTTTTTTACTTTACTGAATTGTATAATTTCAATATGTAAACTGAGTAAATGAAAGTGATGGTTTGTTTTCATTCTTTAGACACATAATATTTTACTTACATATTCTGCAAAGAAATCCATTTCAATCACTCTAAACTGAAAAAAAAGAAATTAAAACCTTTAATCAGGCATATTGCAGCACGGTACTGTTCTATGCTTGATATGTCTGTCTTTTTTCAACTGGCTTGATTGTATCAGGCATTGCCTTCTATGAATTACATTTTTACATGTGAGTTACAGATACTGAATGAATGCATCTATTGCATTACAGGAATATTTCAAACAAGAGGAACTTTAAAAAAATGTTCAAGGTTATGCTTTTTGACAACTTTTCAGTTAGTTGCTACTTTAGAATTGAAGTAAACAAGAGCAAGTGAATGAATTTGGAGAAGCAATAAAATTGGTTTGAATTTCATTATAACAATGAAGCCATAGTGACAAAATATGCGCATAATTAATTTTGAAAACTTTAATAAAATTAACATCAAGACTCTCCGTAGTTTTTATTAACTAATATTCTAAATAATATTTAAAATATAAAATCTTTCCAAGATGCGCATTCCTACAGTCCGAAGTCTGTTGAATATTATATTAATGTAAGTAGGGAAGTTCCTACTATCCAAGTGCCAAATCTGGTAGCTGTAGGTTCAACAGTCTGTCTCCCAAAACTTTACATTCGATGTGTAACGATTTTTGAATCACAAAATAAACAGAAAGAATACAGCCAAAATCCATCATCATGTTAACACAAGTGTTTATGTGCGGGCGTATTTATTTTTTCTCCTTCTCTTTTCAGAATATTTGATTTATACTTCCATTTGCTTTAAAGATAGATTTCTTTCTTTTTATTTCTCCGTATAAATATTATATTATTTTAATTTTATATTTATATTATTATTTTCCGCATACATATTAAGATTGCATGCAAAAATTATGCCGTTATGCCTTAGGCTGTTATTTTTACTCTATACATGGGATATATGTATCTCCTTCGTATTTAACGGTTAAGTGACGCTATGCTAAAAAAAGAAATTCGAGCATCGAGTCCGAAACATTGCAGAAGGGACATGTTGTAGGCTTGATACGTCTGTATTGTTTACATCTGGCCAAAATGCCTCAGGCGTTGCTTCCGTGTTCTTATGTATTCGACCAGTTTTTTAATGTTTTTTTATAGGTTTCAATTTTTGTACTCTGTTTTTGGCGCCGTGTTTGATTTATTTTTATCTTAAGTGCTTTTTTTTCTATCTCAAGTGTGTATTTACGTTTTTAAACTTTTAAACTGCTGGTGTGTTTTATTAGACTCGGTGTTTGCGTGTTTTGACTTTTTGACCCTTGCCTTTTGGAAATGAACTTTAATTTTTTTAAATATGACTTTTCATGGCGTGTCATGGCGTGTTTTAAAGTTTTTTGATTATGTGTTTTCGTTTTTAATTGTATATACATTTGCATAAGTTTTATGATTTTATGTATTCTCTGTGTTCTACTTTTTGATTTTTAAGGCATTTTTTTTATTGTTATTATTTACTCGTTGTGACTTTTGTTCTTTGTGTGTTTGTTAGCACTCTGTAAATGGATATTTCTCTGTAGTATGCTTTTCTTTAAATAAATAAATAAAAAAAATGATTTTTGTGCTGCAATATTTTCGAAAGTTATTATAGAAAAACGCCACAATTTCATTAATTTTTAATTAACTTTCTAATTAAAATTTCAAAAGAAAAGTTTCCGAGGTGCACATTTCCACCCTCCATAGTATGTTTGTGCCAAGTTTCATAATTCTAGATCCAGCAATCTACCTTGTAGAGTCTCAAGCCACAGACAGTTATACAGAAATACAAACACCTCATTTTTATAATGATCCCATTCTCGGGTCCATCAAGCTATGAAGTAGTTTCCTAATAGGTTGGTATGGAAAATGGAATTTAACGAGATCACACACACACACACAAACTTAAACAATATATTGGTAATTTATAATGACAGATCCACCAGTGTACGTCTCATTATCTAATATCGAATCTAAGTAAATGCACTTTTCAGGCGGTAGATTTCATTTTCAAATTAATATAATTCGGTATCGGAAATATGATTAAAATTATTTGATTTTTAATTCTATTTTTTAAGTTTTTTTATAAGGTTTCACTGGAGAAGCCTTAAGGTAAGAATAACTAATAAGGGAATATTAGGTTAGTATAATATTAGGTTAGTAGGGAATAGGCAATAAAAGCAAGGAAGTTGCCGAATATTTTTTTTAATTCGATGTTAGAAATCTGTATCTTTATCAAAGAATAGACTAAAGACACCATAGAACAAGGTTCTACTTGTAACAGAATAAAATCACGTTTTTTATTATATTTGGGAAATTGCTTTCTTCCTCTTTTAGTCTAGTATCAATATATTAAAGTGTTACTTGTATCAATTTAAAAGATGATTTAGATGATTTTTTTAGATGATTTCCAACCTAACAACTAAATCCGGTTCCGGAATTCAAGAAAAAAGAAGGCTATTTTTGGACAGACATCGTAATTTTGATCCGCGGTCAGATGACGAAAAAGACACCTGAGCTGGAACCTCCTCTACAAATTTTCACAACTCACCAGCGGGAGGATGCTTGCCCAGTGAGTATCATCCAACTTTCAACAGGTTCCATTCGCAGCAGACCTTCAGTAGAATCGGGTTAAGAACCTGGAGCTATCTAGACGACCACATTCGGAAGTAGTCTCATTGAAATGACATCCAGATAGCGCTTTAACACTAGTGAGAATCACACGACTTTAGATTCAAAGATTTTATGTTTGAGACCTGTATCTATTATGAATCTCTATTTATTTTAATAAATATTGAATAGTGTAATGGAAGACAAAATTTCAATGAAACATGTATTATGACTTCGTTTTCCTGTCCCCCTGCTGCTAAATAGATTGCTAATAGTTCGATATGGAAAAGGGATTCAAATGAGATAAAACTAATATAATAAATTTGTAATTTTTAAAGATGCACACTAAGAACCAATACAGTAGTGTACGTTTTTTCACAATCTAAAACCAAGACTAAATGAATAAATTTTTCGTTTTCAGGGATAATAATAATTTCAGATTAATATAGTTTGTCACACACATTATCGAAAATACTATTAAAGTTATTTGCTTTCAAATTCTATAAGGTAATTTTTCTATAACGTTTCAGCTGTGAAGCATAAGGGAGGAGCAGCAACGAATAAAATGTTTAATACGTTAGGGTAAGGCCTGTGTGGCAAAATCGAGGAAGCTTTTAAAAAAATTCTTTTATAATTTCTACTTTTAGTAACTACAATAGAACAAGTCATTCTAAATAACTGAAAAATATCATGATTTCATTTTATTTGGGAAAATATTTCTTCTTCTTTAAATCTAATATGCATGTATTCAAGTGGTACTTGCATTTAAATAAAAGAGTTAAAGAGTCAGATGATTTCCAAATGAAAAAACTTACATGCCTAAAAATATAACCATTTTTAAGTTTTGATATTTGTAAGCGTGAATAAATCGATTGACCCGAATGCAGAATTATAGCGAAATCAAGGTGCAAATGATTTCGATTACTGTAGAGATATTTCAACATATAATATTTAGATGCTTTTATAAAAAAATACTAATTACCAGCTTTTTAGAAAAATATATTCTATTTATAATTTTTAAATTTACTTTACAAACAAGCTTAAGTGAGACAACGGGATTTCTTTTATATATAGCATGGATTTTAATATCTCTGCTGGTGATAATAAATTAGTACAATCATTTGAGATGGACGAATTATATAACCTGCTATTAAACTGAATTATTAACCAACACAGTATTTCGCCTCTTAACAAGCAACACCACCTACTTCAATTTTTGAAATTTCGAAGAGAAAGTAAATACACAATTTTTCGCAACTAAAAACTACTATTTCTAAATATTTTTTTCTATATCTGCTAGGAACAAATTGTATCATGTTTTTATCAGATGTTGAAAAAATTCAGAAATATCCGTTATTAGTTGCAAAAAAATTCAATTCTTTGAAATTTAAAATTTGAGCAAAGTGGTGTTGTTTGCTAAGCGACGATTTTTAACTTTTCGTTTAAATTTCTTTTCATGTAGATTTGTTTCTACGAGATGAATGAGACTAATGGCGAATTTTTATTTATCTAATTTATGTTTTAGTCCTTCAACCCAGAGTCTACTGAAGGAGATTTGTATATCTTGGAAAACGGCACCATTACTTTGATCCTTCAGTGAATTCTGACGTGATGAATTCTGTTACTCTAAAAAATTGATTCGTTTTCGAAAGAGATTTTCTGAAACCAAATTGTTCTTTATTTTGTATACTGTGATTTTTAATATATAGACTAATAATAGACTGATTAAGGACGAAGTTTTCAGTTAATTTTATTTCAGTATGGATTAACATTCGGAGAAGAGACATTTGTCAATAATTTAATTGAGTCGGTGATATTCCATCCATGTTTCACAGTGGGGACTAGCACAGCGTCTTCCAACAATATGGGAATAAACTGGTTCGAATACTCAGTTAAAAATTTCTGTTGTCTCGGTATTGTTATTATTGGGAGGTTCTTTGGCTTCTGTTAGTTTTCTCATCTATTACAAGTTGGGTAATGAAGCCCATGTCCTCTATAGGATCTAATCTTCACTATTAATGTGGTTATACTACGATTAGTTGGATCTAGATATTTTTTCTCTATTGTGGTGGCTAAGCAGATGAAGTCTGAGGAGGAAGGGAATAAGGGAAATTTTCCTGAAAATGTTTCCGTATGAAAATTACGTTAAAGATGAAAGTTATAGTTTTTCGCTTCTTCGACTTCCCCAGTATTTTCAGGTTTCTTGGATAGCTGTGGGTAGGAGATTTTCTTCTATTTTTCCCTGAGTCATATTTATGTATTTATTTCTATATGTATATTATGCATTTAAAAATGTCACAACAATATGTACTTTCAGGTGGATGTTGTTGTTTCGCTTCTTCGCCTGCGACGGAATTTGCAGGTTTGCTGAGTGTTAGTGAAAATAGGAAATTTGACAATTTATTTACTCCGAGTGGCCTTCATGTATTTATTTATATACCAGAAGATTTGTGCACTTTTAAGACCAACTTTTAACCCTCCAAACATATCTAATTGTCACAGGTTTATTAGCGAAAATTGTAGTAGAAAACCTCATGCACATTAACAGAGTGCTTAAGAAATACAAAATACATGAAAATTAGAAATGAAGAATCGATTAACAATGATATTAATTCGTTTATAACATTACATTTGACAATTACTTTCGTTTTAACCGAGTAAAGAGAATACGAAATCCACTAACAAAAAAAATGCATTAACAAATAAAAAAAATGCTGAAAGAAAATACAAATCTTTAAATAAAGGGAGCCTTTTAGTTTAAGAACGATTAAGGAAAAATTATAAATAGCAAAATATATAAATATTCAAGTCCAAATTCGAAAAAGAAAGAAAAACCTTTTAGCAAAAACGAAAGTTTTCTTTGTTAGAAGGAATAGTACGAAGAAGCGAACTCATAAATCAATTGACAAACTTCACTTCATTTGACACAAAAGACCAAAGGGGCGGAGATATTCTTAACTCCTCCCAGCGTCATGAATATTTCAGCATGATTCTAATATAGATGTATATTATGTATTTATATATGTCAGGTAATAAGATATTTTGATGTATGAAATTCAAAAGCAAATTAAAACAAATCTCAACAAATGCTAATAAATGGACGGAGTCTAATGTAATTCAACAGGCTATGAAAGCTAAGAGAATTCAATTAAAGCTTTATATTTCTAGGTCTTTTGTTGTTCGGGTCTCGCGATTACTTTTCAATTTGTGTTGTTGCGACTTTATCTGTGAAATATAGTTTATTGAAGAAAATTATGGAAATTAAAAACATGAAATCTATATAGGAACGGGATTTTGATGACGTTAATAAATGCATATGGCAGCTCTGTTTCCATATTTGTTTTAAGATGCCAATCTTGTAAATATTTTTCGTCACGGTTTCACATAATAGCATATTATGTTTTCACGCGATGTTTCGAGACATTATATACAAGTTAATTAACAAAACACATAAACTCAAAACATACGAAATACCATCTGTCGCAGTAAGAAGTGAAATCCACTTAATATTTGCAATTCACTGTATAATGGTATGAAACAAAAAATCTGTAGAGTACCATGGCGAAATCAAATTCCTTCTTTTAAACCCACAGTTATTTTTGTACAAAAAGGAAAATATATTTTTTAAAATTATTTTCTTTTCATATGGCTAAATTACAATTCATTATTACATATATTTAAGACACCAGAAACTAATTTTTTCAAATTTACTACTAAGTTGCGATCTTTAATGCAAACAAAATTTAATTTCATTAATCGATAAAATGGTAGTTAAGATCTGAAAATATTTTCATCAAGAACATAGAAGTAAAATGTAATCAGGAAATAAGTATTGTATTTTTTGCGAGCAGCAATGGGAAAAATAGCCTAAATTATCTTGCATTTTTCGCATCGATATATATACATTTGTTCGGTTTAATTTCATTGCATTTATTGATGAATTTTCCATCACATTACTAGGAAAATAATTATTTAATCGAAGACAGATTTGGAAATATGGCTTATTTTTCATCCAGTTCCATGTAGTATTTTCCATCTAGTACTGCATTGATGCATATTTACTTTTATTATCATTTACTTTTTTGCCTTTTAAAAATTAAAGGTGGCTAATTAAAATAAATAATTATTACTTTTTCAATATTGTCTTCAAGTAAGAATTACCAATATGGAACCAACTTCCTTTAAATTTTCAGAAACTTTTTTATGCATAGTTATTCCATGAATTTACGAACTATAAATATTCCAAATATAAATATTCTTATAAATGTTAAAAATTCTGTTTGTAAATATGAAGAATGGAAATTCAGAGCGTAAAGCCATGATAATTTTAGATACAAGCTCGTATCTTTTAGAACCGCTGTTAGAATTAAAAAGGAAGAAAATTTTAAAAACATATCGAAGAACATATTAAAAAAAGTCATATTATTATTCAGTTATTGAAAAGAATTTGGTCTACAATGTTAGAGTTTTGACAGGACGTCGACAAAATTGCAAATTATTAAATACAAATTGTACAAAAGTATTTTTTAAAGCCTACTCACTTTTACCATACATTCAATACTAATGTTTCCAGCACTTAATTAGGAATACCTCAGTACATTCTATCGCTGAAACTTTTAAATGAAATTTAATTATATCAAATAAAATTTTAAAAATTAATCATATTTTCGATACTGATGGACAATATTATACATATAGAAATAACACTTATGCATTTTGATTCTGTCCCAGATAAGGAGACGTACACTTATGTGTTCATTCATTAAAAATTAATAATCTTCATTTTTAAACATTAGTTAGGTCACATTTAATTCCGTTTTCTAAACCGAAGTAATAGAAACCAAATTCTCAGCAAGGGGGACCCGAGAACTGGGTCTAAATAATGTTTTCATAGCTAGTTTGTTTTCTATTTAAACATTAAAATTAACTGAAATCAAATTGTAATGATGTTCAGATGAAATGAAATTTTATTAATTCTTACGCGATGTAAAATTTAACATACCAATACTTATATCCTGCGAAAAACGTATTTGTCAGGAAAGTATGCGGACTATATTCGCTCTTCTGGATTGCACTACAGTTGCTGCCGGCATTACGATGCCTTTCATCAATCTAAATCCATCTCCCACAAGTATCAAGACACTCTAGTCGGAGACCCAAGGTACAGCGTCACCAATCCACCAAGTCTAGATGAAGAAACTACAAAATGCTTTAAAGAAAAACTGCCAGTAACAACTATATAGGGACAATAGAAATCCTTAAATGAATATTCGAACTAACCTACTTCCCAGATTGATGGAAAGAAGCAATGTTATTTTCCATTCTAAAGCCTGGATTGATTCTCACCAGGCCAATAAACTATTGCCTAACCTCTCCACTCCTAACAGTACTTTTCTGAAATAAAATAAACTAAAAGCTTCGTTCTTAAACAGCTTAAAGAATATATAAACAATCATAGTATGCTAAATCCAGGACAATTCGGTTTCAGAAAATCATTTTTGACAACGAATCAATTTTTACGAGTAATAGAATGCATCACATCCGAGTTCAGTGAAAGGTAAAAATACTAGTTCGGTCTTCCTGAGTTTCCAAATACCTTCGATAGAGTCTGGGTAGAAGAACTAATTCAAAAATTAATAAAATCTAAAATTCCCATCCCTTTTATCCACCTCACAGCAACATATCTACATGAAAGGTAATTTAAAGTAAAAGTTAAAAATAATTTGTCGGAAAAAATAATGAAAGCAGGCAATAAACAGATTTGAAAATTTTCCCAATAATGATTCGACTACCTTTCAGCCCTACTGGCAAGAAATAAGAATTATAAATTCGTAGTAGAAATAAATAGATATGTAACTCTTCTCAACGACTGGGAATATAGATGTGATATAGCCATTAAACTAAAAAAAGTGAAACTTTGTTCTCTGGCAAATAAAGAAAAAACTCAAATCCAACACGCATATTAAATATCGAGTAATCATATGGTGTTAACAAGCAAAATACTTGATGCCACAATAGATTTCAAATTAACATGTAAAAAAAGAAGCACCACTATAAAAACTCAACCCCGTGCTTCTCCAGAAAGTTCCGTCCACTACTAGCACTAGATTGAGATTTAATTAGAGAAAATAAGAGATGAGACTCCGTAGATAGAGGAGCAATTAAAGATACTTTACCGATCGAAAACTTAAAAGTCCCAGGAATACCCTTCTCTAATTTCATTTTTTGTTATTAATAACCCTCTTCCCACTTTGCAGGAGAATATTTCATCTTCTCCGGTATATATCCATTTCGACTTATATCTAGTGATGATTAGTTACTAGACAACGATTATTAATGGAAGGGTTTTTCTTTCACCGCCAAGTGAAACAAAAGAAAAAGAAATTGCGGATGATTTTTGAAAACAACAATCTAAACTTTCTATCTACAAATTTGAAAAAAATATTAATACCTTAACTAATTTTTTTCTCTTCTGTTTATTTAGATGACCCTTCTATTTTGGAAATGCGTAGTCATATTGATTCAATTAACAGTCCATAGAGCACTTGAGATGTCAGTGAGTGACTCTTCATTGTTTGTATTGAATTATAGCCTCTACGAATGACGTAATTTCAGACTATAAGTGTAAAAATGTCATAATTCGATGCACGAGTGTACTCGGGATAAATAGCTAAGAGGTTTTAATAGAACTCTCTTGCGTCAATGCACGGAGGAGAAAACTGTAATGCGACAACGCATGAGGGGTGAAAAGTAGAAGTATTTTTTTTTACAGAATCAATATTTATTTACAAAAATAATTTATCAGTCATCATCATCGAGAGAAGCAGATTTGGTGTCAATCAATATCCCACCATTGCTAACCAGTTCTTAGCTAGTTGTTGCGATTTTTTGTGTTGTGGTTCTGTTTAGCAATAGTGCTGCCCCACAGTCTTCCAATCAGTCCATAAGAAAGCATCACAGCAGTAGAAAGAACAGAGCAGCAAAAGAGGAAAAAGTAAAGCTGTGGAAATGCATGTCTCTCTGCCATGCCTCGTCATCACCAACGGAAGTGAGAAACGATCAGGAACTGAATCCTCACAATACTTCAGCATCTATACTGTAGATTCAGCCCGATTTAGGCTATATGCTTCATTAAAAATCTTTTATTATTATCTCGTATTTCTATTTTTTTCGATTATCGTTAACTATATCGGATATTAAAGCAATAATCAAAAATTAAACCTGTTACCTTCGCACACTCAAACTTTCAGGTATTGATAACTTATACGTATCAAATCAATGTACTACTTTGTTGCAACCAGCCGAGATATAAAATCCAGGCTATAAATAAAAGAAATTTATTTTATATCAAAGCTTGCTTAACTGGAAAATTTAAAGCCGCAAATAATCGTATTAAAACACTATATACTATTATGTTGATACTAGTCGAAATATAAAATCCGGGCTGTAAAAAACAAATCTATTTTATTTCAAAGCTTGCATAACTGAAAAATTTTAAATAGCAAATAATTGTATTAAAATAGTGGTAAAAATTATAAACAAGGATGAATATTTGATCTGAAATTTCTCACTATTATTCGTAATCATTTGCACCTTTCATTATCTATATATTTCTGCATTCAGATCAATTCATTCATTTTGGCTAATAAGTATCAAGAGTTAAGAAGTTTATATATGACATTTAAGTATTCAGTTGGAAATCATGTGGCTCTTTAACATTCAAAGAGATGTATGTACTATTTGAATATTTTAATACTGTTTCTCCGGGATTTTTGAAACAATCTATTATATATGTAGTCGTATGTTTCAAAACAAACTTCATTTTGAAAGGACATAGTTTACCTAGACATAGACATTTCAAAGCCAAGAGAGCGCTTTCATAACTTATCATTTCTTTCAATATTTGAGAAATTTCTTTTGTAGTTTTGTTTGTTTCTGAGTTGAAAAGCACTTACTGATAAGATTATTAAACGTTATTGGATGTATTAGTATTTGAAACCTATAAAGAATATTTTTTGTTTATGAGTCAAAATCTTCCTTTAAAATTTTTCACACAAACATGGTTTTTTTCTGTTTTCCTTAAAATTTAAATAAATTGCATTGAGTTTGATAAGATAGAACGCTGAGTAATAAGATTAAATAATATTTGAAATAGTATTAAATAGATATCTAACCCTGCGAAACGAATGGATCCTTACAGGGAAATTGCCATTAGCTTTAAAAAGCTTAACCATATTCCCTGATCCGAAGAGAGGGGAACACAAACCCATTATACATATTAACTATCGAATAATCACATAATCTCATCTCGGAAAGTAACTCTTTTTACACTAAATTCTAAATTAACATGGCAAAAATGCATTAGTGCTACAAAAATTAAATTTCTTTAATCTGGCAATCGTGCCTGAAGAAGGGTGTGTGAAATAATATTCATCAAATAAAGAAATAATAACATTTATTTAGGAAGCATTCATCGACTGTGATAAAGAAACAGTTATGTGATTAAACATTTGACTTAAAATGTTTTATAGCTATATTTTGACGCAAGTGCTATGTTTAAAAATGTTACGTACAAGATAAAATGTCGTAATTGTACCGCATAGGCCAATCTGCGCATGCAACATCTAAAGAGATGGAGGTGGAATTTAAAGGAAGTGAATATGCTTCATAGAAAATTTGACATGTGTAAATATGGATATTCACGAAAAATCCGCTCCAATCCATTTTGAGAGCTCGCTCCAGACGATACCAATTTTCAGCCCATCCATTTAGGTGGGTAATTCACAGGGACACGAAACTGCACTAACAAACACTGCGATCTTCGTGTAGTCCACCTTCGAAACGGTTCCTCCGATTTCAGTTCTCTCCTATATCACGCATCTACTTTTGTGGTGTTCGGTTTTGTGAAAAAGACTATATCCCTTTCCCCAGATTCGTATTTAAGTTTTATCAGTTACTTGCAACTTTCATAGAGGAAAAATCACGCGGGTAAAGGATTTGGTGAAACAATTAAATTAGTTTGAAATTCATTATAACAATGAAAATATAGTTTCGAAATGTGAATAAAATCAACTCTTCATCCCGAGGCGAACTTTTCATTCCCGTACCTTTAAAACCGAGAATTTTTTGGAGGAAGCGACATCAATTGGACTCTCACAACTTGGATGCTAATTGACCCGACCACCCCTGCTATATCCTTCCCTTAAAGCGCATGGAAATGGGCTGTGGTTGGCAAGGATAAATGGACCTCGTATCGCGCTCATCTCCTAAGCGATGTCCCCTCTAAAGAAGCCAACCGCTGAAACCGGCCATCGACGCTGTTCATTAGAAATTTTTAGACCGCCCTAGACCGCCTCGATCGGTGTGAGAGGGTTAAAGTTGAAAACTTTATTTAAATTAACATAAAAGTTTTCGGTAATTATTAATTAACTAAAATTGTAATTAAAATTTAAAACAGAAAATCGCTCTTAGGTGCACATTCCTATTCACCAAAATATGTTAAATATTATATTAATACATGTAAGAAAATTCTTACCGTCCAGGTGTCAAATTTGAAAGCTCTAAGTTCAACGATCTCTCCGAATGCAGACCGTTGCATTCGGTGCGTAATGAATTTTACATCGTAAGATAAACAGAAAGAATGTAGGTCTAAAACTACCATCATGTTTATAGAATTATTTATGTGCTGCCGCATTTATTTTTTTCCTACTCGTTTCAGCATGTTTCATTTTACTTTCTATTCCTTTCAAGGTAGTTTTTTAACTTTATTTTTCTCAGCCAATTCGTATTCAGGTTTTTTTTTTTAATTTTCGGATAAATATTATTTCCTTCTTCGCATACATATTAAAACTGCATGCAAAAGGAATGCATTTGTAATACTTCCCACTTTCTACATTTCTACACTTCCTACATGAAAAATTGTTTAAGAATGTCTTTTTGGTTATTAATCTATAATTAAAAATATTTTACTTCCTTTAGCTGAGGAGATAAAAGGCTAAACTTTTCTTTATTTTCGCCGCAGTATGCCCCCGAATTCGAAACCGTAAATGTTTATGTCAAGAAGGTTTAGTTGAGGTTTATTAGCGTTGTGTTTAGGAACGAACCTCATAATTTTGAACCGAGATCAGATGACGCGGACGATACCTGAGCTGGCACCCACTCTCCAAAGTTCCGGACCACACCGGCATTTTCTTTCAATCTGTGTGTTTTTCGGCATTTTTAAAATGAGATCAAATGTGTGTAGGTTCTGCACCCTTGGATGGTTTTTGAGATTGCACTTTGCCTCTGTATTAATAATTCTCACATCCCGAGAAGTTTGTTTCCCTCGGCAACTGAGCTTAATTAGAATAACTCAATGAACATACTCTCCACCATTGTTTAAGGAGCAGTATGTAACTTAAAAAAATATTTTAATAAATCCTGCTGGTTCCTCCTCCCCTCCGGGCTACGTAAGTCCTTAAGGGGTGAGTTGTATGCACCACACCGGCGCAATAAATAGAGGATGAGGGTATAATAAAGGAGACAATCCAATTTGAAATCTCTTTATATTTGTTAGCTAGAATAAATGGATTTCCAGCAATCACTTAAGCCTCTGACTACTAAGAGTTCTGAAAATCTGAGTAAAGTTGCATGCTGAGGTTTTCTTACTAACTGATATGTGGAATGGATTCTTCCGCACCGTTCATCCTTCTCTCCTCACTATATGAATGGCAGGCATTTCAACTCTCATCTCTCCCTTAAGGGTCGCTTTAATGTCCACTCGCCCAACTATCTTCTTCCCCCTTTCGGAACAGCAACCGGCCGATATCCGCCCCACTAGTATAGAAGTTGCACGGCCGGTTATGGCCGGAATAGGAGACAAAGTGTTAAACCGAAATGACACTGACACGACTTTACATTACAATATTTTATGTTTCCCACATGTGTCTAATATGAATTTTGAATTAATTTTATTTCTTTCAATGTTTGAATGGAAGGCCAATGAAAGGTTTTATTTTGACCCCGCTCATCGGTCCCTTCCTTCTGCGAAATAGTTTGCAAATAGTTAGGTATGGAAAATTGTATTCAAGGAGATAATCTAAAACAGTAAATTTGTAATTTTTAAAGATTCACACCAAGAATGAACCCACCAGTGCACGTCTCATAATCTCAAAACGAATCTAATTTAATTTTTTTTTCATCCACAGGTATACTATTGATTTCAGATCAATATTGTTTCTCAATATAGAAAATATGATTGAATTTATTTGATTTCATATTCTGTAAGTTTAATTTTTTGTATAATGTTTCATCGCTAAAACGTAATGGAGGAATGTCTAACAAATTGCTTAATTCCTTATTAGGGAATGTACGGTGAAAGCGAGGAAGTTTTAAACAAAAATTTAAATATAATTTGAATTTTGTTAATTTGTACCTTTCTCTAAAATTAGCCCTTTTTCAATATCGCCGTAGAACAAATCCCTCTCGAAAACTCAATAATATCATTTCTCTATATAAAAAAGAGAACAAATTTTTTGGATTACGTATTATGTTAGGGTTTTTTTTTTCTTTTTTTGTTTTTGTTCTTTATATAAGCCCAGACCATTTGAAAATTAGAAACCAAATTTGCAGCAGTGTATTTACTTCATTTTAAATGGTGAATTCGTCTATTTTTGCCAATTTCTTTTTTTTTTTGCCATTATTATTTATTCACATCCGGTGTTTAATTTCTTAGTTCTCGCATTTTTTATTTTTACATTTATGCGTCTTCAAATATTATTCTTTTGGAGCCGGAAATTAGAAAGTTGGTTTGAATTAGAAATTTTCTTCTTTTGCAAACGATTCGCTTAGCGAGCTTCCGTGTTTTATTTTATAAACACCAGAAAAAATCTTTTTATTGTATTTTTTCTCCCTTTTTTTGGAATTCGGACAAAAAGAAATAGTTTTCCCGATTTTTTTGTCATTTCGGCTTTTTTTTATGTTGCAACGTATATTATTATTGACATTTGGTTCGTCCTAAAGATTCTTTTAAGTTTATATTTTTCATTCAGTAACGCGGGTAAAATTCTGTACATGTACGGTTTATTATTTAAAAGATGAAAAAAAATGTTTTTTTTAAAACTTCTTGTGTTTTCTTTCAATCCATACTGTTATAAGGTAATAAAATAGATAGATTTGAAAGTATATTTACGTTTGTTCGAGAAAGTTAGTGACGATATAATGGAGGTGGGTGAATGAATGAAAAGCGGAGGGGTGAAAAATAATCGAACGGGAGCAAATGAAAAAATATGAATCCTGAGCAACGCCGGATTATCAGCTAAGTTTATTATATTTGGGAAAATTTTTCTTCCACTCTGAAGCGAATACAAATATTTTAGATCAGCGGCACCCAAATTTTTTGTTTGTGAGGACCACCTATCGCGTAAAAAATATTTTGAAGCCCACTAACTAAACTTAAAAGAAAACCCGTATGTGTCAGTATACGTACTGTAAAAGGATTTAACCTGTATAATTATATAGAAAAACTTTAGTATTATTATTTATCTGTCACAATGTAAGAAAATTAGAAAACAAATAATCACGATGCAAAATATAGAAAAGAAACCTTAATTGGATTTTGACATTGTTGGTCCCCCACAAGAGGGTAAATATCTGGATTAAACCTTTACAGTTGCAGCCTCTAGTCACTTTCTATATTCAGCCTGTTCCTGTACTTTTGTATAAAAAAAACCCAAAGTTTCAATTCACCTTCACGCACATAAGTGGTGGAGAACCGCATCAAAAGTTTCAGTGCAAGCTGGATACTGTTGGCTAATATTTATCCAGAACGGAACCAATGATATTATTCTTAGAAACGATTTCAGAATCTGGCCGCATGATAATTCTGTTAACGGCGCTTCTTCATTTGATGGTACTTTCACATTATTTTCCCCTAACTTTGGTTTATGACTAGTGTTCCACCGCCCACCAATAAGCTATCCATGGTTCAGAGGTTGAGAATCGCTGAATTAGCTTATATATCAAAAGGATTTAAAGTAAAATGACTTTCTACTGAAAATTTAAAAGTCTTATATATATATATATATAAAATTGTTCTCAAATCTTAATATTTGTTAGCTAGTATAAATGTATCGACGTGAATGCAGAATTATAGTTAATGGAAGGGGTGATGATTTCGAATAATAAGACATTTCAGAATAAAATATAGCGAATCGAAAATGCAAACGTGCATGTAAAATTACCACTACTTTAAAACAAATCTTTTCCATTTAGATTTTTTGGAAGAATATTCCTATCAAATTTCGAAGTCGGCGCTTTGGTTCCTTTTATTTATAGCATAGATTTTAATATCTATGCTGGTAAAAACAAATAAGTATATTCATTTAATTTGGATGTATTAGACCTTCAACCCAGACTCTATCGATGATTTTTAGGTAGATTTCATGTAGAAGTCCACCTATTGCAATGGTTCTCACTATACTTCCGGACAATATCTGTAGATCTTCACCGTTCATGACCCCTAAAGCCCAAAAAGTTGGTCAATATTGTAGATAGGCTATCCAGCTCAAAGGGGTGGTGGAAATGATGTGGGGGGAATTTCTTTTTCCAGTAAATCCTTTAAAAATGAAAGATTGAAAGAAAATTCAAATTAGGCGAATTATTGTCTTATCATTTGCCAATCTTTTTATTTAAAGTTTTTTTTATATCTGCAATTGTTTGAAGCTATGAAATGAAAAGTGATTTCTCTCCCTCCTTGCTAACTTAAAGAACCTTTCAACTTATGCATGTTACCCCTTGTTGGGAAGCTCTCGTCATTTGCAATCTCTTCCACCCTCTTTCATCCTTGCATCTTGAATCCTTATGGAAATAGAGGGAGAAATGTTCTTTTACTAATAGTATCTCCAGACTAAAAGAATCTACGTTTGCCTTCCAGCTTGCAGACGGGATTTTTGTATATCCAGGAAGACAGGAAAAGTAATTTTACACTTCAATAAACTAAGATATGATGAATTCTGTAACTTGTAAAAACTAATTCGTTGTCTAAAATAATTTCCTGAAACCGAATTGTTCTGAATTTAGTACACTACGATTGTCAATATGTTCATTAACCTGATCAATATCAAAGATTTTTCACACGTTTTTCGCCGATCCATGAGAAATCATGTTTTCTTGCTGTTAAAGGTGATTTTTCACAATATTTTGGCTGTAGTTCTAAGAACTTTATTTTATTTCAATCTGTATTTGAAGTCATTATATCTCGGGAAACGCCTTGAGAGTACTGCTAGTTGGTAAATAAGGAATGAATTCACCTGGTTACGCCTCGTAATCTAGGATAGAATCTAAAAACAAAATTTTTTCGTCGGCAATGATAATATTAATTTAATAGTATGATAGTTAATCAATATCGAAAATATGATTTAAAATATTTGATTTTAATCCCCATAAGTTAAATTTATATATATGGTTTCATCGATAAAATGTAAAGAAGGAGTACTTAACTGAGAATTTCATCTCGTAGCAGTAAATGAACGGTAAAAGCGGGGAAACTTAAACCTTCTCATACCGAGCGAGGCGGTCAGGGGTGGTCTAGAAATTTTCCCTCAACGACGAGGAAGGCTGGTCTGAGGCATTTGAGAAATTTCGAATTCAAATGCATTCTATGAACAGGTTGAACTTCTGAAAGCAAAGTCAAAAACTCTTGGATCAAAAGCCATCACGTAACTCGTCCAGTATCTGAATTAATCAGAATAATTGGACTTCTCATGTTCTTGAAAGTTCTATACTTTAAGCCTCTCAAACCCAGCGAGGAGGTCTAAAAATTTCCCCTTAACAACGACGAATGACTCTCTGAGGCGATTGGCTTCTTTTGAGGGAAGGTGAGTTTCTCAGATGGCTTAGGAGATAATGCGCGGTAGGGGGTCCAATTATCCTTGCCAACCACAGCTCATTTTCTTGCGCCTTAGGTTACAGCAGGGGACGTGGTGATAAGGTAAATGACCACGCAGGTTGGGAGAATCCAATTCATGTCTTAGCCTCCCAAAATGGCCCAGTTTTAAAGAAGCTAGAAGAAAAAAGTCGCATCGGGATTAAATAGCTAAGCAATTTTTTCTGTATAATTTAGATTTTACTAATTTGCACTTTGGTCGAAGACGAATCATTGACACTACCACCATAGAACAAAATCCTTCCAATAACTAAATAATATTTTGATTTTATAATATTTGGGGAATTTTTTTTTCCTTTTTAAATCTAATATCGATTCTAAAAAATTCGACCCTGTATCTGAAATTATCATGGCTTTACGCTCTGGATTTTCATTCTTCATACTTGCGAAGAGATATTGTAAGAAAACTTTTTTCATAGTCCGTATATAAAAAGAGAGAAATTTTTCTTTTATGGCAAATAGCTATCAGTTGTCAAAAAAGAAACGGTAGCCAGTGATTGTCATTCGTGGTTTGAAGCTCATTTCGCGTTGTAAATCGGAAAAAATTTATTGAAACGACTGGGATGGATTTCCGGAATTTTCTTTTTCTTTACAAATTTATTTGCTCATTTATTAAGTATGAAACCTAGTAATAATAAAAAATGCGATATTGTAAATTTATTTTGACTTAAGTTTTCCTCCATAATTTTTTAAATTCTTCTTGTGTAATGAATAAATATGCATCCAAATGTATACACTTTTTTAAATAATGACACTAAACCTAAAATTTGACATAGAATGGTAATCAGTATTTTTTTATAAGTAATCAATAATGTTGTATGCATTAAAAAGCTAATCTCGCATTTAATAGGAAAATAGCAATCGAAGGAACAAGAATGATTTTTTTTGAATTTTAAACGCAGATGTATTTGCTCATTTCTTATGTATAATACCTTTTAATGATAAAGACAAAAGTGATATTTTTAATTCATTACAAATGATTAATTTCCGTCCATAACTTTTTTTATACTTCTTAGTGAACGTAGCTCTATACGTACATAAATGAGAAATAAAATTCTTAGTTCTTCATTCATTTTTTTCAAATCTGGGAGTTTAAACACATTACAATTAAAATACATAATAAAACACACAAAAACCCATCTTCTTGTTATTCCTCGGAAACATTATTACTATCTATAGCTAAAGCATTCTTCATTTTATTCATGTAAAGTAAACAAATCTTTCTGAGTCCAAGAGTTTCTGTTGTGTAGATCTAGCAATATATCAAATTATCTGTTGAGTATTTTTAAATTAATTTTATAATTAGTATATACCACATTCAATATAACACTTTCAGTACGAAATTGGACTAGCAGAACATCAGGAATCTTTTTTTTAACAGATGTATATCAAGCGGTTTCTAATTTTTCAGTTATTGATGCATTAGTTGTTTTTTTAATAAAAATTAAATGCATGTCAAATTTTACTTAATTTAAATATATTATTCAGCAATCTAGTTTGCAGTTTTGATCTTATGCTTTTCAGTAGTTAATTTTAACACTAATTAATGGTCACCATATTTCACTAAATGTACTGTCGTGTTGCTGTCTTTTTGAAATGAAGACACCAGATTTTAGAAAAATTGTTCTATTCAGACGTAGGCACACCCAAGACAAACAACACACACAAACGTCACAGTGCAGTACGTTGCATTTAGCATTCTTCTAGTTATCTAATCTAGACCTTATTGAAGTCATACGCAGTATAATGGGGTCGCAACCCGCGTGCCTTGATGCAGGAGAAAGATGAATTTCGCGTGATGAATTCGTCTTTAAGTTGGAAGCAACTTTGATGCACTCCAGAGAAACGAATCTATTCTGCATAATTTTTTGATATTTACTTTTTCCGCAGCCTATAAGTAGTGGTATGTTAAGTTTTATATCGCCTAAGAACAAGAACTTTTTATTACATTTGATTAGCATTTGAATTGTATTTCAGTTGTTTTTAATGTTTGAATAGAAGACTAATGGTCTATGAAATATTTATTTTGACCAGGTTGTCGTGTTCAACTTACTGAGAAATGTGTTTCTAATAGTTTGGTAAAGAAAACGGAATTAAATGTAATCAAACTGAATCTTTAATTTTGTAATAATTACAAAAATGAAATTTTGTAATGTAAGTAGGACATAATCTGAATGCATAAGTTTTTCTTGTGCAGGGGTAATATTAAATTTATATTAATATAATTCATCGAGAATATGATTAAAAATATTTGGTTTTAATCTGCTGAAGTTAAATTGTTCATATAGTTCTTCAGCGATAAAATGTAAGGGATGAACATGTTGGTGTGAAACTGTTTAATCCCTTTAGGGAATGTATGGTACAAGCGAGGAAGCTTTAAAAAAATTATTTTGCGTAATTTGAACTTTAGATATTTTTACTTTGGTCGAAACCTGTTTAAGACATTAACACCGTCGAACAATTCCTTTTTTAAAAATTGAATAAAATCATGATTTTTTATATTGGGGAAATTTTTCTTTATTTTTAAACCTAACACCGATTCTAAAATATACGACCTTGTATTTAAAATTATCATTACTTTATTCTATGATATTTCTTTCTTCATATTTAGGAACAAAATTTTAATAAAACTTTATTTGTATTTGGTAAATAAATGAAATCAAACATTTCTTTTAAGTCATATAACTTGATACATTGATAGTGAGAATATGGCACAATAGTTAGGCATGAAATTTTAATTGTAATTAAAGGAAGTTGGTAGCCTACTATCATCTCTTACTCGAAAGCAATAATGTAAAAAAAA
>BGPR01004347.1:35776-58756 GCA_013235015.1 Araneus ventricosus | reverse complement strand
ATTACTTCGGTTTAGAAAACGGAATTAAATGTGACCTAACTAATGTTTAAAAATGAAGATTATTAATTTTTAATGAATGAATACACAAGTGTACGTCTCCTTATCTGGGACAGAATCAAAATGCATAAGTGTTATTTCTATATGTATAATATTGTCCATCAGTATCGAAAATATGATTAATTTTTAAAAATTTTATTTGATATAATTAAATTTAATTTAAATGTTTAAGCGATAAAATGTACTGAGGAATTCCTAATAAAGTGCTGAAAACATTAGTATTGAATGTATGGTAAAAGCGAGAAGGCTTTAAAAAATTCTTTTGTATAATTTGTATTCAATAATTTGCAGTTTTGTCGAAATCATGTCAAAACTCTAACATTGTATACCAAATTCTTTTCAATAGCTGAATAATAATATGACTTTTTTAAATATGTGGGGAAAATTTTCTTCCTTTTTAATTCTAACAGCGGTTCTAAAAGATACGAGCTTGTATCTAAAGTTATCATGGTTTTACGCTCTGAATTTTCATTCTTCATATTTACAAACAGAATTTTTAACATTTGTAAGAATATTTATATTTGGAACATTTATAGTTCGTAAATTCATGGAATAACTATGCATAAAATTTTTCTTAATATTTAAAGGGAGTTTGCTCCATATTGGCAATTCTTACTTGAAGTCAATATTGAAAAAGTAATAATTATTTATTTTAATTAGCCACTAATTTTACTGAAATTCGCACCAAGTCTATAAATAAAATAAGAAACTGATACTGGAAATATTTAAACATTAAAAAAGAATATATTAATTTTGATCAAAAACTAGTTGCGTATGTACGCGTAATTTTTAACATATTTTCTTATTTTAGTGTTAAATTTAGTTTAAAAATCTTATTTCGCATATTCCTTGATTATTTCGGAAGATTTTTTTTTTCAAATGTAATATATGGTGTTTTATTTACCATTGGAAAAAGGCTGTTTTCTCAATATTTTAAAAGTTTAAAAATGAAATCAAAAACACGAATCTTCTTGAAACAGGCAATTATACAAACTTTTTATTTAATTATTGGGGACAACAAATTCATTTTATATTCTCTAATTGAATGCAGAATTTGTATTATTATCGTATTATTAAGTAATAAAATTTTAAAAAATTATAATATATTTTAATCAGAGGAATATACTAAATCTGTTAGTAAAAGTTTAATACTAAAAAAAAAGAAAATGAAACTGTAGTAAAATTCTTTGATTGAAAGCAGAAAGAATGATTGTTTTCGAAATGCATTTAGATGAGTGATATTTCTCAAAATCATTTATGAAACAAATTTTCTCTATACTTTTTGAAAATAGGAATATGAAAAAATTCTACACTCTCTAAAAGCTTCAGACTGAAAGGGAATCGTTTTCAAATCGGAGAGTTCTTAGTTGAAAAGCCACAAGATAGCAATTACTCTAACCAGACTGATTTATGACTTTGAATGGCTCTGCCCCTCTTGTTCGGACGGGACAGTGGGGAAGATTAACCCCTGCTGTTCTCCTGAACATTAGGACTGGGGAAGGAAAACTTACCCTGGCCGGTTTTCGCGCAGCCCATTAGTTATTCTTCGACAAATTTGCGTTCACCATTTAGCTACATAGGAGCCGTTTTCAAAGCATTCAGCTTAAATTTTTGAGCCGTTCAAAGGGTTAATAAAATTCACTTCTTGAATCTAATATATATATAATAATAAATTGTAATTTACAAAAAAGTAGAAAATAATTTGCATAAAAATATTTTTACTTTTAAATACTCCAAAAATTTTGTTTTAATCAAATTATTTCAAACTTTGAAATTTTAAACTTGATGATTTGAAGAGATAAACTGCATTGTACTATTCAGATTTTCACTTCACTAAGTTATACAATGATTTGGAAATCTGAAGCAGATTTCACTCCTTAATGCAGCAGATGTTATTTCATATGGTTTTCGTATATTGGTAATTTTTTCAATTTTCGTGTTTATGTGATTCTAAAGGTGTGTCAAAAGGTTTTCAACAAATTTAATATTCTGGTCTAACAAGTCTTGAAGAAAATATTTACACAGAAGCCACAGTCCTGGAACGCTTTTTCAGAGAGCTAGAGGACAATATTCGTAGACGCATTGGAAAGCTGGAGAAAGAAGTGATATCGATATCTGTTTTAACAAGACTTGATTTAAAAAAATCCGTAAATCACAGATGGAGTTCAAAATTCCATCCTCCCGCCACTATACATGCTTCACAACGTCGATGTATGGCTTCACGAACACGTTTGGAATGGGTATATTTGTCACGAATAAGTACCGGTGCTTCCACGTTTCTTTCGACGAGATCCACATTTGATTTTACTTACCTCACGGTATCCCCAAAGGTGCAAACCCACGGGAGCCAAGTCTGGACATGACGCTGGCCATAAAACTGGTCCACCGTTTCCATCTAGCAATTAAGATATTTCCTACCAAAGTACGCCCAAAGAGTAAAGCTAAACTGGTACTTTGGATCATATTACGTTATATTAATTATATATTGCAATTTTTATAGACAATTTTACAAATTTAGAGCCATAAATATAGGTTTTGCTATAAATATGAGATTCTTAAATAAACCTATGCTAATCCGAAGGTTTCACTAATCTGATAGTCCTTTGGTTATCTGCCAAATTAGTGAGGAACTACTGTATTAAATAATTCACAAAAAGAGGTTATTATTTAGGGAAAGTAATTTCATTATCTTGTCTCAACTTATGTTTTTTTAAACAGATTTTTGGATATTTTTTGTATTAACATAGATTATAACTTATCATTGCTCTTATATTCTATTACTCCTGGATTTGATTCCCCTCACACTGGTTTATGTATTTTGATTATCAGCTCTAGTTCTCATCACCAATTAAACTCTAATATATTACATTTTCAGACCGTGGTGCCTGCAAACAAGGGAGCTGAAACCCCCTAAATTATTAACACAAGAGATATGATACCGCAATATATGTATTATAATTAGGTTTTAATAATTTTGAATTTTGCAATAAATTATTAAGGTAACAACAATATTAGAAATAAATGCAAAATGCACTGTAATCAAATTATAAGACCACTTGTCTAAAGACAAAGAAAGTATGAAAATTAATGTGATACATGCCCATCTTTTTTCCGTCTAACAAACATTAAGTTTTGCATTGAAAAGACCAGGTGTTTAAGATAAATTTCAGAAATAATGTGCCATTCTTTTACAATGGCTACCTCCATTTCATTGGTAGATGAAAACTGTTTGTTATTTGCATTAACTTTGCTACATAATTTACCCAAAAGGTTTTCTATGGTGGTTGAATTCCGGACTTCGATTTGGAAATGGCAAACAATCAGTGGAGGTTTTCGGTACAGGAGTTAGAGGCGCACGCCTCGGGCCTGAAGATCTTGGAGGCCTCAAAATCTACTCGAGGTACATCGCAAAGCTAAGCCGAAAGTTAAGTTAAGATTTGGGTAGTGTTAGGACCTCAACACAATTTTGGGCCTTCAAACTCATACGCTAAAATCCGCCACTGTAAACAGTTAATCTTTTCTTTTTTATTAAAAATATTCCTGGGTAGAATTAAGTGTATGGCAAGAAGCATTGTCCTGCCGAAATATCTACTTAGCACCTCCTAATAAAAACCCAAATGGTATCATATGATCATATAGCATAATTTGATATTGCGCGGACTCCATACGAAATTCGCTGTAAATCTAAAATCCATCATGATTAAAGTCTCCCATTATTAATACTCCTCTCATTTGTCGACTGAAGCATTCTTTCGGTTCCTTCTAGATGTCAAGCCAATATTTTTTGTAGCCATCAAGACCGTCAAGGCTAAATTTCTTTTCCTAAAAAATATAACTGTTTTCCGCTTGTCATTCCATTACATGGAATATTTAGTCAATTTCGGTCTTTCTTCTTCATGATGTTTTCTTCAATTATGTATACGTATTTAATTTAAGATACTTCCAAACTATGACATGTGACATTTTTTGCTGAAACGGAACGAATTTTCACTATTTGAAAGACGTTCTTTTAGTTGATAGTCGAAACATTTGCCGATCGTCGTGTGCTGTCAAAATACTTTTCCATATAGATTGTTTTATTTTGTTTGAATCATACTTTCAAATCATGGCACTGTGAATTAGCAGTTTTAGAACGCTTTATTAACCTCGTTATTTTTATTACAGATTTACCAGCAACCTTATAAAATAAAATTTTTCTCACTTCGCACTCAGATAAGTCTATCCCGAAGCATCATCAATAAATCGAGATTACCCGATCAAAGCAATGCATCAATGCTCTCCTCAGATAATACTTTCACAAGACACTAATGCATGCATTTTATTATGATTCCGATATGACGTATAATGTGATAATATTATCATGTGTTCATTAATTTCTTAACTGCACCAGGTATTTAATTTGTAGAAAAATTAGAAGATTTAATCGAATTTAATAAAAAATTTTAAATTGGAATTTGTACACAAAGTGTTTCACGATCAATTTTAAATACATCACAGATAGCAATTTTAGTTTGCAGCAGACTTGCACTGTAAATCTGCAAGGTTACAGCAAATTTGACACGACAAGAGTGCAAGTGTGAAACAAGTTTGCAGCAAGTTAACACAAGTTTCGAAGTTACCATGGGACGAATTTGCAGCAAGCTTGCTACAAGTTTGCAGCGTCAAACTCATTGCAAATAATAGCAAAAACAGAGTACGAACACAGCCTCGTAATAGAACTCGCGACATACCGCTCGGTAGCCTGACGTCTAGACTACTCGGCCAGATCGACTACGAGAGGCGAAGATAGATTTCGCTAATACATCGTTAGACTCCATTCGTATACGATTTTATTTTGAACTATTTTCTTCATTTCAATGATTTTTTGATTTGAGAATATGATTTGAAGCCAAAGAGCGAGCGATTTTCGCTAATAACTTCGTTTTGCTAGTAGAATAAATTATGAAATTAGAATGCAAAATTAATTTCTTTAAAATGGGACATAATGTCTAAGTTATTGTTTTTCAACAACCATTGACTGTTTTTTCGGTTTAATTTTGTTTATAAATGTTAAAATTTCAACATTAAGACAAAGGCGATATAGTTTTCTTTAAAGTAAAAACTTTTAGCAGAAAGATGGAAAAAGTTTCAAAATTATTTTTATAAAAAAATTAGTTTTTTCACAAATTATCATTGATTTATTGAATTAATAAAACGAAGGACGGTCTAGGAGATGCTATTAAAAATCGGATGTTTTTTTTCCAAATATAATTATCTCTTTGTGCTATCTTTGGATCAAGCTTGTTTTGCAAATTTGCATTGCAAAGAAGGTGGCGCTATTTGTCACGGTGAACTTGTAGCAAGCTTGCAATGCAGGGGAGGTGGCGCTAGTTGTCACGGCGAATTTGCTACAAGTTCGCTTGAAGTTTGTAGCGTCACATTTGCTATGACAAGGTAATACCAAGTCAAAATCAAACTTGCTGCAAACTTACGTGCTATTTGGGATACGCTTAAGATTTGCATATTATGTCATATCCTTCAGAAATGTCTTAATTTATTAGTGGTCTTATAATGGACTAACACACTGTAAATTTTTATCTGTGAAATTCAAATTTGAAAAAAACTCTAACATAGATTACCACTAAATATTATGCAGACATATTTTTAAAAAACCATTGCTGATGTTTCGAAGGGATCCAATAATCAACCTGTTGATTCTGCTCATCTAATTTAAATGACTATTACTATTTACTAAAATTACTTAAGTTATTTGTAATTCGGCATCAGTTCGTAGATTGAAAACTTAGTTTTACGTAAAAAGTAGTATTAAAACTAAAATGAAGCAGTAGAAAAATTTGTATGTATTTATGAAATAAAACCCCATCGATTTTTATAGTTTTACCTATTTTAATACGGACATTCGGTGATCCGGCCCCAACTAATCCGGATTATCTGAACTCTACTGTAGTATCATTAGAGAAATTTGTAATGCAAGCTGGAATATTTGTAACGGCGATATAAAAGAGAGCTATTAATTTAACCTTCTTATTAGAGTTTATCAAAAAATTGCAACAGAATTTCATAATAGATTAGACTCCATACATAATGATGCATTTAAAAAATAGAAAGATGCCCTTCCTATTGAAATATAAAAATACCCAGGCATATTCTTCTCTAATCCCATTTTAAAAGTCTTGTCACCATTGCTAATGAGCCCTGAACCAGTTGTTGCGATTTTATGTTTTTGAAATTTTAAGTTTAAGAATAAATAAATACACTGAAATACCAGGCAAGACAAGAGAAAATTCTCTCCCTACAGCCTCCAAGCCAGCCCTTCAAAGCCCCGCGAAAGTGGGAAGTGAAGTATAGAAACAGAGAGCAGAATTTAAAGTAAAAGAAACTCGAAGGGACTGTTTATTCCTCTCCCTTGCCTCCTTACCACACCAGAAACCAAGCAACACTCATAAACTGAATAAATATAGCACTATAACACCCTTACTGAAGATTAAGCCCTCTTTACGGTTAAAAGCTCCATTAGAAGAAATCTTTACTTTGCTCAGAGTTAAGTAGTTTTATGAGCATGTGTATTAAATATATGTTAATATATATTACGAATAGATTCTTAAGTTAAAAATGGCCTATTGTGACATGGAATAAAATGAAGTAACTGATTAAGAATCTTTCTGTTCTGGTTATTGTTACACTAATTTACTTGTAGAAACTGCCCAGAATAAATATACTAGTCACCATTCAAAACCCTGGATAAAATGTCACCAAACCGATATATTATCGACCAATATCTCTTCTCCCAACGTAAATTTACTGAAGTAAAATTATCTGAAAACTTTCGTTCTATTTGCTTAGTGAGTAAATGTAAGGCAATTCAGTTTCAGAAATTCATTTTTAGCAACGAATTCATTTTTACGAGTCGCAAAATTCAGCATACCATAGGTATTTGTGCCGTTATTCTGTAGATACTAAAAGCCTTCGATGGAGATTCGGTTTACGGACTAATACATAAATTAATAAAATATTAATTCCCCGTCCTTCTTATCCACCTTATAGCAACATAATTAAATGAAAAGAAATGTAAAGTTAAAAATGCTATTTCGGAAACGCATTTAATTTTCTTTCAACTTTTGATCATTTTTCCATTTCAAATGGCAATACTAGTTTGTATTTACCAGCTCAGATATGATAATCTAAGCTATATATAAGGGAAAGACATTCGGCATAACAATAGATGTTGGTAGCTATTTTCGAAAATTTTAAATAAAAACTATTTGTATTAAAATAGTGGTGAAATTAGACATGTCTGAATAGTTCATCTCAAATATTTTAATCTGAAATTTCTATACGTTTTACGATATAATTTGAACCTGGCATTAAATATAATTCTGCATTCAGGTCAATCCATTAATTGTAGCTAACAAGAATTCAGAAAGGTCATGTAAGACATTTAAGATTTTATTCGGAAATCATTCGACTTTTTAATCTCTTTTAATTAGATGTAATTACCACTTGAATACATTGACATTAGATTTAAACAGAAAGAAAATTTTTTCCTAAACTATTTAAAATTAATGCATTATTTACGTTATTGATAAGGACTTGTGCCATGTGCATTGGACTAGTGTTTGACAAAGATACAAAATGTTAAAATACAAATTTTAAAAAAAT
The DNA here is from genome assembly GCA_013235015.1 of Araneus ventricosus. Lineage (NCBI taxonomy): Eukaryota > Metazoa > Arthropoda > Arachnida > Araneae > Araneidae > Araneus > Araneus ventricosus. Next base: position 51,040 of record BGPR01004347.1, on the reverse strand, counting down.
GTTTTTAAAAAATCTTCCTCCTTTTTCCGCACATGCTCTACTAATGTATCAAACACTTTATTTGATATTTCTCACTTAAGCTGAACAGCTGCAACATTATAGAAAAACAATAACTTATAGACTTTAAGATCAAATAACTTGAATCATATTTTCTATTTGATAAACTATATTAATCTAAAATTAAAAATATCTCTTCAGGTGAAAAATCTATTCATTTAGATTCGGTTCTAGATTTTCAGTCGTACAATTTAGGATTATACGCATCTTTTTAAATTACCAAATTATTGCTTTAGTTTGTTCTCATTTAATTCCTTTTACCATACCGAAATATTAGCAATTCATTTTTCATTAAGTGGACCGGAGAACGGGATGATAGTAAGAATTTTCATGGAAATTTTGTCTTCCATTGAAACTTCAAAAACAACTAAAATTTAAAAAAAATTATCTTGGATACTGATGGCAAACATGAAATTTTTTAATCTAAAATCTTCACTTGGATTAAACTGCCATCTGGAAGCCAAGGGAAGGAGCCGACAGTTAATTTAAATAAGAGGTCTTCCAAATGTGGTCAGCCAAATTGTTCCAGGTTCAATACCCAAATCCACTGAAGACTCGCCGTGTTTGGGGTCGTTTGGACATTAAATCATACGAAGTGGCCAAACGTTCTCTCGCAAACTTTAAGGTTGAGTCCGTTCTGCTGGTTATTGAATGAATGAAAAAATGTTCTCCCTCTAGTGTGGTGAGGATTGTTGGAGTAGGATGCGCGCGCTCAGGTTTCGTCCATGTCATCTGACCGCGGTTCAAAATTACGTGGTTTGTCCCAGATTGGCTTTCGGGATTTTTCGAAACAGGACGTTAACGTAACTAAACTAAACATGCTTTGCATAAACACCGCTCACGGCATGTCTTGCATTTACGGAACTTCTCTGGTAATCCTGTTTTGGGATCTCATGTTAGACTCTGGGCTAATTTATTCGCTCTCATCTATTGTTTCTCATCGACATTTCAAGATGGATTTCAACGTTCTGAACAAAGGAAAGACCACAGAATCAAACGTAGAGAGTTATGACAAGTAACAGAAAGATTTGACTAACGTTTAAACATTCAAACAATTCCTGACTAGTTCTGTCAGGATTCATGTTATGTGCAGCACTCAAGAAACAAGGTACAAATTTTGATGCCATGCGGTATGTCTGCTGTTTTAGTTTAATTATATTAACGTGTCATTTTTAAGTAACTCAGGGTCTATTTGAGGTGAATCTTTTAGTTTTGTATAAAATGTTTTTTTTATCTTCTTCTCTCAACATGGACCTTTCCCTGTCTACCTCAAAAGATTTCACCTGTCTGATAGCGACTATTGCAGTTGTGGTGGAATTGGCACGGCACTTCACTATGTCACGGAGTGTATCTATACAGTATCTTGGCATATGAGAAAGCCAACGCCAAACTTCGAACAAGAGTGGCTGAAAAGGGTCGCCAATAACCTCGTCTCCAGGCAGAAAATTCGTAGGATTATCAAATTCATCAGCGGAAACAGAGATCTTTTCCGGCCACCCTAGCCTTCTACATTCCAGCGAGCTGAACTAAGTAGCTCAATCACCGGACATTCCACCTTCAAATAAAAGAAAGGTGTTTCAACTTCCAAAGAAAAGAAGACTATTACGAATTAATAGTGTGTAAAAGTGAAAATGCCTGTGCTGTAAATAGTGTATATATTTCCTTCTTTTTGTTTATTTTGTTTTTCTTTTTCTTAAATAAAATTCCCGTGTCTTGCCCATCAAACCGTTCAGTGACTGGTCTGGTCACGGGTACGAGACGGCGTTCTGTTCTGTCATATGACGTTAACGACGCCGCAGCTTGCACCCCCTCCACAATCATAACTATCATACCAGCGGGTGGAAATTTGGCTCGAATACCTTTGATGTCGCGTGCAACAGGCTGAGCTGCGCGGCTGATAATAGGTGGAATCTCTAGAGAACTTACCACTACGCCTGTGCGGCGCAGGTGTTCTATATAAATTTTAAGATTTATACGAGACTTTTTTTCCTGTTAATTGTCAAGACGATATGCCAACTTTAATTCGTCTTGATCGTTCCGTTTTAGATATACGGTTCATATTGTGTTCAGAATGGCGCAAATTTTGCTGCATTTCAGCTTCTCTGCAAATTATCAGACAAAATTATGTCAAATGAGATTCTGCTGAAGCCTATACATTTAAATGGTGTTTTACCGTTAACAAAGCACGGACTTTCTTGTCTTGAAAATCGCCCTTTGTATGGAAAGGCGCCCCAGCTTTGAGATAGTGTATGTTACGGTTGTGCAGATTTTCGATTTATAGAAAAAAAATCAATACTTCGAAGAAAATCGGATTTTTAAACCGATTTATCAATACCTTTCCGAAGGACAATTGACTGTGAAGCATCGCGTTCCACTATGAATCGTTACAAACAATGAATGTGATCCTTGCTGCTTTCAACTGAACTTCATTTATATTTTTAAGTTGTCATTCGCGAATTCTCAATGATCATCGGGATTCTCATTTTCCTGGAACTTCAATCATCAGTGCTTTGAGATAATCACAAACTTCTAAGAGATAAGTAGGCGTGATTAAAAGTGATCTATTTTGGAAATTTGGCTGGGAGTTTTTGCATTACTTCATGAAAGCTATTGGGAGATAATTTGGCATCTTAGAAATTCTGCTTTTTAATAGATACAGATTGTAGGTAAGAGATATGGTTGCTCATCTGAGTAGAATTTGGCTGTTCCTAATTTCCCAGTCTAATGTTTTTCCCCTTTTTTCATTTAGCGTCTGCGCAATGTTGGCAAGGATTTCTATAAAATCGAGTTATCGTGTATCTTGCTACAAAAAAATGGCACATGCCATTTCGTTCTTAATAAAAATTTTGTAATAAAAACAAAGCAAAAATGGAAGCAACAAATTATTTCCTGGTTTTTTTTCATTGAAAATTTCCAGCATTCCCACTAATCGCTGTTTTAATATAACAAAAGAAGTGATTGTGAATTTAAATTAGAAATAATTTTACTGTTCACGTTAATTTTCCAAATCCTAATGTTTTAGGTGTGCTGGAAAAAACATTTAAACACACTATATATGTGCTCACTAAATTATGGCAATTGTCAAAGATTCACAATATTTTATAAATTATAAATAAATTATTCTTCAAAGATCATGCAAGTAATTAAACTAAAGATTTATTTCTTCCAAATGAAACTACGTAAACAGTCTTTGATTTTGAAGCTGCAGCAGCTATCAATTAATTGAAAGTGTTATAATTCTCTAAAAATACCCTTTTTCTTAAATTCGATATTCACTCATAGAACTTGTTTTGATCTTTTGCGAAAAAATTATTATTTTATTTTTTACTTTCATTTTGCAGTATTTCGTACAAATAATTAAGATCAGATGGGATTCTCTTCTGAGAATTCCAATATCTGCCACAGAGAAATTCATTTAAAAATAAAGAGTTAAAAGTAAGTAAAAATGAAATATATTTATGCATAAACAAATAAACATAAATGTATTCTGATGATGTAGCCTCGTAAATCTTGTATTTGTTGACTTTGAAAGAAAGAAATATTCAATTTTTAATTCTAATCGAATGAATCTTTTTTTCATAATTTCAGGAGCATAAGCTGATAAATTCTTAATTTAGAAATACAACTAGAAATTTAGAATACTCGAAGATTATCCTATTTCCGCTTTCAACTAAAGGAAAAAATATCTTTAACTATAGATTTAGAAATAAAAATTACATAGAACTGTTTTTCAGAAATGTTTAAAATATTAATCACATGTAGATTGCAATGCAAGTGAATTTCTTTTTCATGCAGGCTGTTGCTTCTTGGGTAGTATGTGCTCTCTAAGAAAGGCTTTTTCGAAATTTAATTAGAATTTTAATAACTTAAAAATTATTTTAACTATTAACGTTTTTCCGCAATAACTTCGGAGCATTTTGTCGCTGAAAAATCATTTTAACGTCATCTTAATGTTTAAAAAATTAGCTTTTCAATACCACCAATTTTATTTCCATGCAACGCTCAGTATAATTTTAATTAATTTTAAAAAATGCTTCCAAACACAACGAGACGTAGCAATGGCATTTATCACGTATCCTCAAAGTCACAGCTCTATTTATAGCACTGGAGGTGTAGGAGATGGTTGGTGACGGGTTACGATCTAGTAAGAAACGCTGCTCAGTCATAATACACACCAGTGGTGGGGAGTCGGGGGTAGGGGGCGAGGAGGGTTACTCGCCGTCAACGTTTTTAGGGAAATATTAAATTTGTATTTCATTGCAGCTTCCTGAAACTAGGAATAACTAAAAAGCAATAGTATCGCCATCAAGAGTGCCAGCGCCAGATCATCTTTTGTAAATAACATAAAACAAGATCTTGTAAAAATTAAACATTTGGTCGGCATCTCCTGGGTCAAAGCCAACGTAGGGATCCAGGGGAACGAATTGGCCGATCAACAGGCAAAACTTGCGACCACCACGGGGGTTGACACAATTATCCCGGCTCCCCGTTCCTATGTTAAAAGGTTACTCAATAAACTTATGTTCAAAGAATGGAACGGCAATTGGAGGCAATACAATTCTACCTCCGGAGCCAGAGTCAGGGAATATCTCGAACACGTAAGCCCGAAGTTTTTAATTCACAGAAAGTTTTTAATCTTTTTTTTAAGTGGGCACAGACCATTTCCTTTTTATTTATGTCGTTTTAAAATTCTAGACTCCCCTTTGTGCGTCTGTGAGCAGATGGGCGATGCAGATCATTATATCTTTAGCTGCTCACTCACCCAAAAATTTCATTTAGTTAAACCCGCAGACGCCCACAAAAGGGCCTGGTTCCAAAATCTCATCAATAATTCCCAGGCCCTTAATAAACTTAAAGAAGCCTTCAGGATCAGTGGGGACGTGTGCGATTCGTTGACCCAAGCTGTGTGATTTTCCCTTTTTGAGTTTTTTTGGATCTTTTAAAGCTCTGTTGATTTTTAAACCTTTTACCTTTTATTTGGTGTTTGTCCGTTTTGTAATGGCTTTTTGGATCTTTTTGTTGTCTTGCGACTCTTGTTGTATTTGTATGCATATTTGGTTTACCACTGTGGGTTTTCCCTTATTGGGAGTGTTTCTGGGAGGAGTGGGTGAAGTACGTCGGGAGTGTATACTCCTGGTAGGGTCACCCAAGGCGTGAAGGCCACTCCACTATTCTCAGTTACACTTAACTCCGCAGTGGTCTTGACCCTTCAGATATTCGTTGTGGGGTTGCTTTGATTGTTAATTATATATTTTGACTTTTTTCGATCCTTTGTACATTTTTAACATTTGATATTTTTAACTCTATTTTAATTACTTGACTTAAGTGGACTTTCACTTGCTTTAAGACCTGTTTTATTGCATTTTAACTGTGTCGGTCACTTGGTGGTATTTTATGATGCCTTATACTTTTTATACTTCGGTTCATTTTCGGGCATTATTTTGTATGTACTTTTTGTTCCTCATCTCTTTATACTGTGTGGTATTGTGTATTGTTGTTGAATATTTTATTGCAATATTTTACTGTTTTTAATGGTTTTTATATATTGTCTACTGCTCTCCCATTCCACGCTTATTCTGCAAACTTTTTAAACTTGTCTGTTTTTGTTTCATTTTGTGATCTTATTTTTTACTCATAAAATATTTTAATAGAGACCTATTTAAATCTTTTTTGGCCCTAGTTGGTTTATGTGTCGTTATTCTTTTAATTTTTACAAGGTTAGTTTCGTTCCTCCGTTCTCTCCAGGGGTTGGTTGTAGGTAATTGGGGTGTGTTGGGATCTCCTTCGAGCCTGTATTTGGGATTGTGTTTCTTAATTGACTTTTTAATTTTTTAACTGTTTTATCTGTTCTCTTTTTAACGAATTGGATGTCGTCGATCTCACTCTGATGTTTCCAGGTTTGGGTTTAGATCTTTTTAAATGACCTATTCGGCAATCTCTTTAACTTTTTATATGACTTGGTGTGTGTGTGTTTGCTGTGATTGGTGTGATATGCGTGTGTGTCTTGTCTGTCTTTTATGTGTGTTTCACATTTGCTTTTTATATATGGTAATTGATGTTTTATGATAATTTTATTTATTAATTGCTTGTATTGCAAGATTTTTATGCTCATCTGTTGTAACATTTTAATTGTATATTTTCGTGGCGACCGATGAATTGGTCGCTTGAGAACCTCATCGCTTGTATCTTTTATCAATTGTGTTACGACGTTATGTGTTGTGTCCGGCACCTTTTGTATTTAATTTCTGCTCCTGTTTGAGCATAGTATGTATTGGTGTTTCATTTTTGTAGCTACGTTTAATCAGCTTGTGTGTCCGGCACGCTTTTTATTCTTTATGTGTCCAGCACCCTTTCTATATTTTACTGCCACTATGGGCAATGTTTGTAAACTTTTCTCTTTGACTCAATAAATGCTAGTGTAGGGGCTGGGTCCTGTCGTTGGCCGACGCGCCTTAGGGGTTTCTTTGCTTCCCCGGCGGCCTTTTTTGCCTTACACCCTTTTTGGGTAGGCTGGGCCGTCGCGGGTATAAAAAAAAAGTAATAGTGTGCGGGAAACTAACTAATTTTTAATTACTTTCTAAATTTTATTGTCTACCCCCTATACTCCCGCTTCTTTTATATGTCTATAAATTTTTCGCCCCCTCACTTTATCCAACCAATTTTGCACCAACTGATTCACACTGGACCCCCAGCATGTTCGACTTTCGCGACAATATTCAAATTTATCATTCTACCTATGAGTGATAGATGGATTCAGTGAAAATTATTTGAAATGCAGTTTTTCAGGTTCGTTATTTGTGATGCATCATACAGTATTTTCACTGTCATTTTAAAATTTACGTCTTTATAAAAATTTTATTATCTGCCAAATACAATAAAATATTCGCTTTTTGGTTGATCTTCCCTGAGTTATCGCGGGTGAAACTGCGACGGGGAATGCTATAATCAATGTTAAATACAAAAATAAAAACTAATTTAAACGGACGTACCAGCTGAAAGTGGCTTGAATAATATAAATTAAATTATGCCCGATTAAAAGACAGCTCTCCATTATATAATATGGGTGTTTTTTAGAAATATAATATCTGGATTTGAAAAGTTTTCCACAAGTCAGGAAGGTGACGAAATGGCTTAACTTTTAAATAATACGTGAATATTAAGGAGCGAAGAATTATTCATTAAAGATATGTACCGAAGAAATTACTGAGCTATTTTAAAATGTAGATTTAATAAATAATCTTATTTTCCTTAAGTTTGTAGCTTTTACAAAAATAACGTATAGGTATAAAAATGTATTTTTAGTATTTTGACACTAAAGCTACACTACTACATTAATTACTAACCTTGCAAATTACCAAGAATAACTAAATTTATACTTTGGGACCAGGATCTTTTGCATGGACAGAACCAGAATTGCTCTCTCTCCCTCTTTTATTATCTCTTAGTCTCTATTGCTCTGTATTACGTCCCCATCTCGGACATTCTCATGGCTTCGTGAGAAGTCCTTCGAGAGGAATCACTATTAATTATTAATCTTTTTTTTATTTTAGTATTGTTAAGTTAATTCTTAAATGCATTCTGCAGTACTGATACGATCCTGTATATCCTATTATATCTGTGTGAACGTGTATTTAATTTTTATTATTCCAGAATGTATTTTGTTTTACTTTTCTTTCAGTAAAATAATAATTTTTTAAATATTTTCTTCTCGATATGCTCGTACCCCCCATTCAGTGCTATCACGCTCCTAAATCTATTTTCTTGATATGTAAGCACCAATCTATTGTTGCAAATTCAGTCTTAATCGGTATAATAGATATAAAATATGCTATATATTTTCATATAAAAATTGTAAACCAACAAAAAACCAAAAACTTCGAAAAATAAAAATTAAAAATTACACAAATACAAGAAAACTTAAAAGGAGAAACTCGACTACTTATGGATCCCCTATAAACTTGTGATCAAAAGGCTTCGTTTGGGCCACGAAAAAGGAGTATAGATGAGTGTCACTCTGAAGAGTGATATACGATTGCAGCGTCTTCAGGCTACGCTCTTGGAACTAGCCCCATTAGTACAAGATGCGCTACAACATTCATGCGATATCAAGTTGTGGGATATTCAAAATATCGTTGCAACAACGTGGAGATATCATAGAATATGTTGTGCAAATAGGGAACCGCTTAGATTCCCATTTATTTGAACGGAATCCGAAGGTCGACCGTTGACTTCGATATCCAGGCCATCCATCTCCCCCTGCGAATAGCCCGTGACGATGGGAAAAAGTGCAGAACTGTGTAGAGCATTCCGAAGCTTGTGACAGGTCGTCATTATCGTCTGTTTATGTCTCGTCTGTAAGTGAATAAACGCTGTTGTTAAAAAATCATAATTCAGATTTAATATGCCTCGCCCCTGCTGTGTCCCCGGTTGTACAATAGGGTGGATCGAAATTATTTTTTTCAGAATTTCAAAACCTACTTATGCGGAGAAGATGTTCTACAGTATGGAAATTAAGAAAAAAATAATAAAAAAATTTAATTCAAAATTTAATACTGCCGCAAGGGAGTTGAATTTTCAAAAACAATTTGGGAAAAATACTTAATTTTGATTATTAATTATACGATTTTAGATTCAAAATAATTGTTTTTTCTGCAATATAAATAACCAAAAGTGATGATTAATGAGTAGTGAGTACTAAGTAGTGAGTAGTATAATGTACATTGCAACATGCTGTGACTCAGCTTCCCCTCCCCACACCGTCAAATCAGTCCGGTTAAACAACTAGAACAGTAGTCAATCCAATCTTTTTTATATCTCCTGCTTTATCCTCCCACCCCTCCATAAGTCGGAAGTGGTACTTCATGGAATCTTCCCCACAGTCACACCTGTAGTGACAAAGGTTTTAGCTGCAGTTAGAACATTAGGCCGATTTGGTATTTTCGACTCAGCAGGCGCTGCCATCGTGTCAGCTGCGCTTCAAGATGAGGGCATTATCGCAGAAAGCAATGTTTTGAACGTTGCTGACAGAAATAAAATTCGGCGTGGGAGAACAAAGGCAAGAACCACTCTATTGTCTCAGGTCATAAAAGATTATGACCATGACCAGTTTGGTTTATACTTAGATGGGCGAAAGGACAGGACTCTATCAATGGAAGACAAAAGAAGAAAAGTCATAATTGAAGAACGCATAAGCTTGGTAAAAGAACCTGGCCCTGAATACATCGGCCACGTGTCTGTAAATTTCGGGAGAGCGCAAATTATTGGAAATAACATATATAGTTTTTTTATGCGTTGACAATGACATAGATGTAACAAAGTTGGTTGCGACGGAACATCTGTCAGCACAGATGTCAAAGGAGGTATTATACGTAACATGGAACTGATCCTGAATCATCCACTACAAGGGTTTGTGTGCCAGTTACACGTCAACGATCTTTCACTACGTCATCTTTTCGCGCACAAGGATAGAACCACAACTGTACCTAGAAGCCTGATTGGCAAAATAAGAAAATCGTTGGCCGAATGCGAGAAGCTATCTGTAGTTTCATACACGCCAATAGAATACACGCTATGTGAAATGACTAACAAGAAAAACTTAAGTACTGATATACTTAATAGAAATTTGTGAAGTCATAAACTGCTGATGTTGCAGAGAAAGTCTGTAGAAGATAAATCATGGAAAAGTATGCCACCCAAGGTGGCTTAGAATCAGGAATAGATTTCTCAGGCTCAATGTAGCTCACGAAAATTCATCTGAGGCTTTATTGACATTAAAGACATTCATAGCAAAAGTCTGTGCGTCTATGTGGTTCAAAATCAGAACGAAACCATAATTAATCTATAAGGCACAGCATTTGCATCAATCAATCGTTCTATCGCGTTATTTCTCGAATGATTTTAAGGATGTCACAGACCCTGTTATTAAAAGTGATTTGTTGGCCATCCAGAAAATGTCCTGATATCAATGCTAGCTGACGAACAGAAATCACATAAGGGAATTAGCCCTTCGAAGAATTCTGAAAGCACGCTAAGACATTGCCTACTGCTCTAGTTGTTTAACCGGACTGATTTGACGGTGTGAGGAGGGAGGGGGATGAGTCACAAAATGCTGCAAAGCACATTATACTACTCACTACTCATTAATCATCACTTTTGATTATTTATATTGCAGAAAAAGCAATTATTTCGAATCTAAAATCGTATAATCAATAATCAAAATTAAGTATTTTTCCAATTTTTTTTGAAAATTCAACCCCCTTTCGGTAGTATTAAATTTATAATTTAAATTTTTTTATTATTTTTTTTCTTAATCTCCATACCATAGAACATCTTTTCCGCATAGGTAGGTTTTGATTAATAATATTTTTTTTCTCCATAGAAGAGCGATCCACCCTATTGTACAAGCAATTACAGAAAAGGACAGAATGTTTCTGTATTTTCAATCCCCCGCAGCGAAGGAATTAAACAAGCTTGGATTACAGCGATTAAAAGGAAGGCTTCATCCCAATTTTTTACACATTTGTTTGCATGGTTAAGTGCTTGCAAATAATACTTCCCAATTCTTTGCTGACGTTTCCCTCATTTAACTTGTATTTTTGATTGCTTATCAAGCTAACAATGTCTTGTATTTCTTATTACTATTCAAAATTTGCTTTATTTCTTGATTTAGTTTTTTAGATCAATTTACGTGGAAAACTCTGAAGCACATACCTAATTTTAGTTCCACTTTTGTATGTTGGTCTGCATCAAACCCTTTCCATTACTTTTACATTTAGCGTTGATGTAACAATTTTTCAGTGTAAATATCAATAAAATGTGTTTTCTGTAGTAAAATACTTTTTAAGGAATATCACAATTTTATCCCCTCCTTGTGTTTAGTTGCCCTAATTGACTGAGAAAGAGAACATTTTTATATTTTGTTATGAAATTTTGCAGCTTACATTGACATTTTATCCACTTTTGTTTTAAATTTCTAGGTATTAATAAAGTATTTTGATGTATGTGAATCATTAAACAGTTGAAGAAAATATTTTGAAATGCTGTAGGACTCTTAAATGTTACACTAATTTTGGTGTTTTCTTCATTTACATAAATTGTGTATAAATATTTGATTTAAAACACTTCCAAACTATGACATATAAATTTTTTTGCCGAAATGTCTCGAATTTTCAATAGTCTAAAGACCTTCTTTTAGTTGATAGTCGAATAATTTGCCAATCGTCGTGTGCTGTCAAAATCCTTTTCCATCCAGATCGTTTTATTTTGTTTGAATCATACTTTCAAATCATGGCATTGTGATTAGCAGTTTTAGAACGCTTTATTAACCAAGTTATTTCTATTACAGATTTACCAGCATCCTTATAAAATAAAATTTTTCTCCTTTCGCACTCAGATAAGTCTTTACCCCGAAGCGTCGTCAATAAATCGTGGATAACACAATGAAATCCTGCAGCTTTGCTCTCTTCTGATAATACTTGCACGAGATACTAATGCATGCGTTTTATTATGATTCTGGTATGACGTAAAATATGCTAATTTTCTCAGGTTGTCCTATAATTTTTTAACGGTACCAGATGCTTAATTTGTAGAAAAAAGAGTAGATTCAAATTTAATATAATATTTACAGTTGGAATTTGTACACAAAGTGTTTTAAGATCAAGTTTAAATATATGCGCTAAAAATTTGTATATTATGTCAAGTTCTTCAGAAATGCCCTAATTTATTAGTAGTTTTATAATTGATTAACGCAGAGTAATTTCTTTTATCTGTAAAATTAAAATTAGATGGAGACTCTGATATAGAATTACAACTATATATTATACATATATATTTTTAAAAAATCTTTGCCGATGTTTCTATGGGATCTAATAATCAACCTGTTGATCCTGCTTATCTAATTTAAATGACTATATTAAATGTCTTACAAGAACTTGATACAGCAGAGTTCGGCTAATCCGGATCCCGCTTGCCCGGACATCCAGTTAACACGGACGGAATTTTTTCAAAAGAAAATTACATGAGTTATTGGTAATTATGTATCCGGTCGTAGATTAAAAACTTAGGTTCGTAGATAAAAACAGTAGTATTAAAACTAAAATTAAGCTGTAGAAACCGTTTATGTATTTATGAAATAAAACCGTAACGATGTTTATAGTTTTACCCGTCTTAATCTGGACTTTCGGTAATTCGGACAGGATCCGGTCCCATCTAATCCGGATTATCTGAACTCTACTGTAGTATCATTAGAGAAATTTGTATTGCAAGCTATAACGACGATATAAAAGCATACTATTAAGTTTACCTTCTTATTAGAGTTTATCACACAAATAGCAATAAAATGTTATAACAGATCAGACTCCAAAGATAATGGTGCATTTAAAAAATAGAAAGATACGCTCAATATTGAAATATCAAAATACTCAGGAATATCCTTCTCTAATCCCATTTTAACAGTCTTGTCACCACTGCTAATGAGCCGTGATCCAGTTGTTGCGATTTTCTTTTTCTGTTTCGAAATTTTAAATTTAGGAATAAATAAATACACTGAAATGCTGGGGAAGGCAAGAGAATATTCTCTCCCCCACAGCCTTCGAGCCAGCCCATCAAAGCCAGCGAAAGTAGGAAGTAAAGAACAGAAACGGAGGATAGAAACGGAAGTAAATGAAATTCGAAGGGACTGTTCATCCCTCTCCCCTGCCTCCTTACCGCACCAGAAACCAAGCAACAATCATAAACTGAATCCACGTAGTACTGTAACATCAACACTGAAGATTCTGCCCTTTTTAAGGATAAATGCTCCGTTAAACGAACTGTTTACTTTGCTCAGAGTTAATTAGTTTTGAGAGGATGTGTACACATCGTACATACATTTTTAACTTAGGGAAAAGTTTCCTAAGTTAAAAATGGCCTATTGTGACATGGAAAAAAATGAACTAACTGATTAATAGTCTTTGTATTCTGGTTATTGTTACACTAATTTACTTGTAGAAACTGCTACTGTATATATATATATATATATATATATATATAAAGAGAGAGAGAGAGACAAAAGACAACTACCCCTCCATACACGTCTTAATCGATAATCTTAATACGTAATTAATTAATAATCCTTGTATTCTGGATATTGTTACACTAATTTACTTGTAGAAGCTGCTACTATAAATATGCAGTATTTTTTATATATAGAGAGAGAGAAAACTCCCCCTCCATACACATCCATCACATCCGGAAATACCAGTACAGTCGCAGAAGCGAAAAACAATAAGTTTCACTTTAACGTTATTTTCACTCGAAAGCAGTTCCAGCAAGACGTCCAGTACTCACTGGACCAGCCACCATAGAAGAAGGAAACTTTCAGTGGCCAATTACGTCCCTCACATCAAACATCAATGCTAGGGAGGTCATAGGCATCAGTAACTAACTTTTTGCAATAAACAAAATGTTAAAAAATCTACCAATGACAACTATATATCGACAATAGAAATCTTTAAATGAATATTGAAACTCATTTATTTACTAGATTGTTGAAAGAAGGAATATTTTTTCCAATTCTAAAACCTGGATAAAATGCCACCGACCTGATAAATTATAGACCAGACTCTCTCTTCTCCCAACGTAAATTTATTGAAGGAAAATTAGCTGAAAACTAACGTTCTATCGGCTTCGTGAGTAAATACAGGACAATTCGGTTTCAGAAAATCCCTTTCAGATACGAATCCATTTTCACGACTCACAGAATTCATCATGCCAGTGTTCATTGAAGGGTAAAAGTATTGGTGCCGTCTTCCTGTACATACAAAAAGCCTTAAGATTCGGTTTACGGACTAATACATAAATTAATAAAATATTAATTCCCCCTCCCTCTTATCCACCTTATAGCAACATAACTAAACAAAAGGAAATGTTAAGTCAAAGTTAATAATGCTATTTCGGACTTGATTTAAGTTTACGTTCAACTTTTGATAATTTTTCCATATCAAATGACAATACTTATTTGACTTTACCAGCTCAGATATGAAAATCTAAGCTATAAATAAGAGAACGATATTCCTAAGATGGAAGTATTTGTAATAAGTTTTGAAAATTTTAAATAAAAAATGTTTGTATTAAAGTAGTGGTGCCAATATACATATCTGAATAGTTGATCAGAAATATTTTAGTCTCAAATGTCTTTACATTATTCGACATCATTTGCACCTTGCATTAACTATAATTCTGCATTCAGGTCAATCCATTTATTCTAGCTAACAAATATCAAGAATTAAGAAAGGTCATTTAAGATTTTATTTGGAAATCATCCGACTCTTTATACTCTTTTACTTAGTTGCACGTACCACTTGAAAACATTGATATTAGATTGAAAGAGGAAGCAAAATTTTTCCAAAAATAATTAAAATCAATACATTATTTAATGATTGCTAAGGACTTGTGCTAGGTGGCTTGGGATAGTTCTTTACAAAGATGCAAAATGTTAAAATCCTTCTTTATAAATAAAAAATTTGAACTTTCCTCGCTTTCTCCGCCCTTTCTGTACTAATGAATAAAACACTTTATTTGATATTCCTCCCTTACGCTTCACAGCAGAAAAATTATACAAAAACTTTAAAATCAAATTACTTTAATAATATTTTCGATTTGATAAACCATATTAATCTGAAATTAATAATATCTCTGACGGATAAAAATATATTAATTTAGATTCGGTTTTAGATTTTCAGTCGTACACTAGAGAATCCATTCTTCAAATGCATCTTTAGAAATAACCGATTTATTGTTTTACTTTGTTTTCATTTAATTCCTATTTCCATACCAAAATATTAGCAACTTATTTCGCATTAGGTGGACAGGAGAACGGAGTCATAATAAAAATTTTCATGGAAAGTTTGTCTTCCACTCAAACTTAGAAAACAACTAAAATTAATTAAAAATTTATATTGGATAAAGATGGCAAACATGAATTTTTAAAATCTAAAATCGTCACTTGGGTTAAACTGACAGCTGGAAACCAAGGGAATGAATCGACAGCTAATTTAAATAAGAGTGCTACCAAATGTGGTCAGCCAGGTTGTTCCAGGATCGATACTCGATTTCACTGAAGATCCGTCGTGTTTGTGGTCTGTTGCACATTAAATCATATGTAGTGGCCAAAATTTCTCTTGCAAACCTTAAGGTTGAGTCCGCACTCCTGGCTATTGAATGAATGAA
>BGPR01004347.1:25543-35766 GCA_013235015.1 Araneus ventricosus | reverse complement strand
GATTTGGAAACGACGCATTCGTCTAATATTTAAGGAACCATGGATGCTTTTTACATTCAGCATGTGACGGAGATACTTGCTAATAATAACGGTTTAATAAGTAATAAATATTTACTTAATCGTTTCCCTTTATGTTTACATTAATTAATTAAATGTAGCTAATTGTCTAATAATTATATTTGAGGTGGATATCTGTGTGATGCCGTCAACAAAGTTTGCTTTCGACATTTTACTTAGGATTTTCATTTTTCTGTTGCCGCGGATACCAATAAACATGAATGAAATTAAAGTTAAAAAACCCTTTCACTTTAAACAGTTTGGAATGCAATTTTTAGAGAACACTCTGTTTCTGTAATAATACATGAGCTGATGAAGAAGAAATCGAACTTTTAAAATGAACACATTATCGATAAGACTACCTCTTAATTAGGCTTGTCTCCTTCATTTTGTTCTCCTCCTCAATTTATCGGGCCTGTGTGGTGCGAAAGTTTGGAAAGGGGAATGCCACCTCAGGTGTCGTGCGTCACCTGACCGCGGCTCAAAATAACGAGGTTCGTCGCAGATTAGCAATCGGCGTGTTTCAAATGAGGTTAACGTATCTAAATTAAACCTGCTTCGCATAAATACCGCTCCCAACATGTCGTCCATTGCTGGAAAGGCTCTGGGAATCCTGTTTTGAAATCGCATGTTAGACCCGGTTCAGATTTATTTGCTCTCATCTATTGTTTCATATCAGCATTTCAAGATGGATCTGATTGTTCTGAACAAAGGAATGACCACAGAGTCAAACGTAGAGAGTTATGACAAGTAACAGAACAATTTGACCAGCGTTTGAACGTTCCAACAATTTCCCACTAGTTGTCAGTGAGCAGTAATCAAGGAATAAGGTACAAATTTTTCTTCCATTGCGGAATGTCTGCTTTTTTAGTTTAATTACAGTAACGTGCCGTCTTTAAGTAACTCAGGGACTATTTTGAGGAGAATCTTTTAATTTTCTAAATCGGTCAAATGACGAAGATGACGATGACCGGAGCTGGCACCCACTCCCCAAGTATAAGTACCAAACCTGCGGAAGGACGTTTGGCAACATTAACATTTGGTGTAGCGTGCAACAGGATGTGCTGCGCGGCTGAAATTAGGTGGAATCATTAAAATGTGTATCTGAACTATCATGGTAATCTCCAGATATTATCTCCATAACCTTATACTGTAAATTGGAAATATGAAGCATATTTACCTCCTTACTGCGGTGGTTGGTATTTCGTATGGTTATTTTATATTTGTAATTTTTGAATTTGTTTATGTGTTTTTGTTATTTAACATGTACATATATTGACTCTAAACATTGTGTACAAATATAATATACTGTTGTGCCAAACCATATTAGCGTCATCAAAATCCCGTTCCTATAGAGATTTCATGCAGCGAATTTACAAAATTTTCTTTAATAAAATAGATTTCGTAGACAAAGAAGCAACAGCACAAATTGAACTGTAATAGCGAAAAACAAACTTCAAAAGTCCAAGAAATATATTGCGTCAATTGAAGTATCTTGGCTTTCCTAACCTGTTGCTTTACCTTAGAATCTGTCAATTTATTGGTATTCGCTGCAATTTGTTTTAATTTGCTTTTGTATTATTTATACTTCAAAGTACAAATTCTCTTGACATATTTAAATACATAATCTACATACATAAAAAATACATAAATATGACTGAGGGCAAAGGAAAAGAAAATTTCTTCCCCCACATCAGGCGAGGAAACCTGCAAATACTGAGGAGTCGAAGAAGTGAAAAAATAGCAACTTTCACCTTAACCTTCTTTTCAAGGAGACGTTTCCAGCAAAACGTCCCCTATCCCCTGTAGCCCATTGCAATTAGGTAAATTGGTAAAAAAATTTATAAAGTTTCTAAATTTTGGTCAAGCACTCTTCGGATCTCAAAGGATATGAGAACCGAAAAGTTTCCACCCGTCAGGGAAGATCATCCCCCTTTAAGGGGGGAAACTGAAGTAAAGTGGGGTGTTCGGTCAGTTTTTCCTAGATTTCTTCATCTCTACACATTCATTCGTTAAAAATGATATAGATGAATGTTGTAGCATCTCTACACAATCATTCGTTAAAAATGATATAGATGAATGTTGTAGAGCATAACAGTCCGCGTCGAATGAGTACCAACGCTATATATTTTGTTGCAGTAGTACGATTACAAACTCTTATCAAAGTTAGAATGATTTTTCAATTTAAAAAAATCATTATTCTTACAAAAGATGGCGCATGTAGTCAAAGATTCTGTCTAAATAAAGTTTGTATGTATGAGTATTCACTTTTGTAAGCAAATACGTATTTTGGTGCAACAATACCAAATCGCTAGTGTGTTGTAAAAGTTAGGAGAGAACGTACAAGTAATTCATTGCAATTAGAACAAAAAATGACAAATAGGAGAACAATTTATAAAGTTTTGAAACTTTGGTGCAATACTTTTCTGACATCAAAGAAACTTGAAACGTAAAGTTTCCTTACCTGAGGGGATCTTCCCCCTCCTAACCCCGTAGAACTTGCAAAAATCAGCAAAGCAAAAAATGATAGTACCCAGCTTATGAAAAAAATTATTAACATTGTTTATATTTTATATGTAGCCTCGTGCTGGCCATGCCTTTCTTACAGAAATGTATTTGTATAAATAAAAAATGAACATGATCTTTAATAACCCTAAATCACTTATACTGATATCGAAAGAGAGGAGAGTTGTTCATCTTCGCATTGTAGAGCAACACGAAGAAAGAAGAAAGTTGCTTCAAAAAGATGAGGCATGACTGTTTCAATCAATTTGTAGGTCAAGCGAGTTCTGCTATTCTTCTCTCCGTGTAACCTCCAACCACAGAAGCTGCACATAAAAACCGACGTCGCACATTCCACCAAGTGCAAACATAGCAAGAAGATTGTTTGAACCCATCGAGCAGGATATGGAAGTTAGTGAATAAATCGTTGACGTTCATATACACTATTAAAGTACCGAAGCCAGCTAAAATAGTGTCTCAAATTACTTATGGATGTAATAAAGGCTGTGAAAAAAATGCAAAAGTATCAGAGATAACCTGCGTTGCAATAATTAGTGCGAGAACTGCCGAGGCCAAAGTTGCATTAATACCGAAGCAATAGGCATCGTCGAAAAAGAAGACGAAGGAGCAATTACATTATTTTATATTGCCTATGCCGAGATAATTTTAATCACAATTATATTAAATGTTATAGTAAATATTTTTCCCACTTTCGATACTCTTTATAATTCTTGATTTATGACTATTTTTCAAAATTTCAGTTTAAAGAAATTTATGTGTTGGTTGATGTCAGAAAAGCCTGGGTTTTAATCTGTGTAAAAGGTTTTCGCTTCTAAAATGAGATGCAAATCAATAAAAAAAAGACACCGACGTGTCCACATAGACTTTTAAGAACATCCGTGATTTTTATAGTTTATTAAAACATTTAATTGGCAATTTAAAATTAATTATATGAAAAAATTAAATATTTTTGATATTGTTTTTTCACAAGAAAATTATGCCAATTACAAGCTTAAATCTATCGTCATAATTTATAGAGAACTTAATTACTTATATTTACAAATAATCATATTTATTGCTTGTTTTGTAAGCATGATATCGTCTTTTCACGGTTTCTCTTTTTCGAAGTTCCGGGCCGGGATGAGAGGAAGTTTCCACCTCAGGAATGGAAACTTTACAGTTCCCGTTTCCTTGATATCAAAAGACTATTTGACCAAAATTTCGAAAAATTATAATTTTTTTCTCCTATTTGTTGTTTTTCGGTCTAATTGCGATGGCCTACTTGTACGCTCTCTCCTTAATTCCACACCACACTAGCGCTTTAGTATTTTTGCACCAACATATGTATTTGCTTACAAAAGTGAATGCTCATACATACAAACTTTATTTAGACAGAATCTTTGATCACACGCTCCGTCTTTTGTAAGAATAATGAAATATATTTTTAAAATTGAAAAATTATTGCAACTTTGATGAGAGATTGTAATCGTACATTTGCAACAAAAAATATAGTGTTGGAACTCATTCAAAGCAGAATTTTATGCTCTACGACTTTTATCTCTTCTATTTTTAACATTGAATGTGTAGGGTTGAAGAAATCGAGGAAAAACTGAACAAACACCCCACTTCAGTTCAGTGTTTCCCCCATAAGGTGAGAAGTTCCCCCTTGAGGGTTCGTAACTTTTCGGTTCTCATATCCTTGAGGTCAAAGAAATATTTGACCAAAGTTTCAAAACTTTATAAATATTTCTCCTCTATTTGCCATTTTTCGGTCTAATTGCAATGGAATACTGCCTGTTCAGACTCCCTGCACTAGCCAGCAGAAAAGAAAGACAATTTTAAGAACCAAATAATCCCAGTCCAACAACCTGAAAATTAGAATATCTGGAGGCCATGGTTTCGTTAGGCAAATTGTTGTAATAGATAAAAGAACTGGAGATCCTCCCAATAACAACTATATATAGACAACAGAAATCAATAACTGAATATTCAAACTATTTTTCTTCCCAGATTGTTTAAAGACGCCGTGCTAGTCTCCATTCTAAAACATGAATAGAATGTCACCAACTCAAAAAGATTTCGACCATTATCTTTTCTCAGAATGTTAATTTACTGATATAAATTTTACCGAAAACTTTTCGTTCTTGAATACCTTAATGAATATATTGACAATCATAGACTAGAAAATCTGGGTCAATTCGGTTTCAAAAAATCACTTTCGACAACAAATCAGTTTTTTCGAGTAACAGAATTTATTTTGTGAGAGTTTATTGAAAGGTAAAAGTTTTGGTGCATTTTTCCTGGACATGTAAAAAGCCTTTGGTTATTTGTGGGTTGAAGGAGTAATAAGTAAATTTATAAAATATAAATTACCTATATCATTTCTCTTTGCACTTCGCAGCAGCAGAACTAAATGAAAGGGAATTTAAAAACGCTCTGTCCGACACGTATTCGGTTTACTATCGGATTTTGATAATTCATCCATATAAAACGAAAATACTAATTTGTTTTTACCAGCACAGATATCAAATTCTATGCTATTAATAAAAAAAAATCGACGAAAGGCATCCACTGTCAATTAGGACGCATCTTTTAAATATTTAAATATAAAATATTTATTATAAAAGTGGTAAGAATTGTACATTTCAAGAAAGCTCTGAAAATTTCATCTGGCTACATTATTCGAAATATTTGCACCTTGAGATAGCTATAATTCTACTTTCAGGTCAATCCATATATTTCAGCTAACGAATGTCAAGGTTAAGAAAAGTAATATAAGACGTTTAACTATTAAGTTGGAAAGCCTGTTTTACGGTGCTAATACCTTGGTCTTGTTTCTGACAAAGATACGGATTTCTAACATGGAATTAAAAAAAAATTCTTTTAAAGCTTCCTAGCTTTTGCCGCATACTCCCTACTAACGTATTAAACATATTATCAGGTATTTTTCAGTTACGCTTCTCCGCTGAAACTTTATAAAGAAGCTTAAATTATAGAACTTAAAATGTATGACTTTAATCATATTTTTGAAACCTCAAAAAATTGAGATATATTATACTCAATACATGCATGTTAAGTAATGCTAAGGTGATTTAAATGGTATTCATTAGCATTTACGAGCAAAAAATAATGTGTCTTAACAATGAAAAAAAACTTCCATTTACTCGGCTTATATAATGAAAGCACACATTCATTAAAAAAAACAATAAGAATAACTTTTCTTCTATTTAGATAATAGAACAGATGAAAATTACACACATTTTATTACAGAAAAAAATAAATCCACCCAGCATTATTCTGCCGCAGTTCATCGTATATTTAGTCAAAACGTACCAATTTACAGAAAATAAAGTCAAATGAAATTTTCCATGTAAATCCTACAAAATGTACGGTGATTTGTCAAGAATCTTAATACAGTAGACGTCACTTATAGTGATCACGGGTATAACCCAGGGGTCCGCGCATTACGTCATATTAGGACAGATTCCAAAACTTTCCGCTTTTCCAGGAGGAGGTTTTGAATTAAAGAAATAAATTTATCCCATCTACTGAAAATGATAAAAATACCCGATTAAAATGGTTCGTTGTTATATCCTCATCATTTTGCATCACAAACCAACTTTTTACTGCTTATAAATTCCGCGCATTAGGTATGTACTTTTTTTAAATGAAAATGATTCCTGGTTCTTCTATTTTTGTTTACTTTACAACAGTTAAAAATAATAGATTCGCTTTTAAAAACTATTATATGTTATTTTTCCTTCTTAATAGGATTTTTTGATGAATGAAAATAAATAATAAGATATTTTGGGCTTATTTAAATCTAGCCTGGAGCCGAGTTTCTGTCTTCTTTTCCCATCTCACAAGTCAAACTAAAGGGCGGAAATTTAGTTTTAATACAAATACTTCTCGTATGATTTAAAGCTGTTTTGAACGTTTCATTGTAAAGGAGAGGTTTTTGAGTTTTTCTTCTAGGTCACAACCTAAGGATTTAAAAACATCTCTTTTCAGAGCAAATATGATAGTTTAGCGGAAGGATTTTAAAGCTAATGCAATGCCTGGTTTTGCTGTTGTCGGATTACGATACATTCCAGAAATTCGAAAATCAAAAACAATTCTTTTCACTGATTTCCGAAAAATTCCGATGTTAAGAAAATTTGGATTTGTGGATGCGAACGGAAAAAAACCTCTTTAATGACATAAATGTTTCAATTATTTCTCAGCGACTATTTTCTCTCATGACTATCATTGTGATTTAAAAACAGAATTTTTTTTATTTTCCTTAAAATAATAATTCATGAATAATGAAACCAAAACTATTCAAACATTATTTTCGTCATAAAATGAAATGATGAATCAAAGATTTAAAGATTCGTACCCAGAGTTATTGATATTCTGGAACAACTTAATATTGTGAATTAGAAAAAATTATTCAATCATATTGAGTGAAATTAGTGTCTTGGTGCATGTTATAAATTAAGGAATAACATATTAAAAATTAGATACCTAAAAGTATTAACCATTTTTGTTTCATGTCTTTAAAAACTTTAAATGCAGTTTTCTCAGACAGTTTCTTATTTTGGTTGGTGTTAGTATTTTCTATTCCTGTTCAAGATGGAGTCTTGAAATGTTTTGTAGACACTAACATATGTATGCACTATATCAATTAGCATAGAGTTAGGTCTGAGACTTCTAGTTATTTTTTTAAATGTTAAAGTTGAAATTTTTAGAATTTTTTTTGCTTTTTTCAGGTTTAACAACAAAAATAATTATTAAAATTTAAAAAATAATCAGATCTTCAATTCCAAGGGTACTTTTATTTCCAATAATACAAGAAATATAAATAACTTGAAACAACTAAAAAATATTAAAAATTAAGCATTTTATAAGAGTTTGAAAAACTTTAAAAATTTCAATTTTATTACATTTTAAAATAATGGTGCTTGCTGAACTGAGTTTGTTTCTATCAGAATCAATTTAATATTATAATCTGACAAAGAGGCATTAATTGCTTTTAATGCAATTGACTCCAAAATTTCTTTTTCGAAAGGGTACCGTGTAGCCTTAGCTTTCCTAGAAATATGATGGAAATTTCATCAATAAATTGAGTGAAATTAATTCGAACAAATGCGTATATTTCGATACTAAAAAATGCGAGATCATTTAGGCTATTTTTCCATTGCTGCTAGTAAAAGAACAATATTTATTTCCTGATCTAAGTTCACTTCTATGTTCTTGATTACATGACGCTGTTTCAATATGCTATTATTTTTAATATTTTATCATAACTACCATTTTATCGATTAGTTCAATTAAATTTTGATTCAATTCAAGTGGCACCACTTATTAGTAATTTTTTTTAAAAATTGTTCCGGGAGTCTAAAATATTTACACTGATGAATTGCAATTTAACCATACAAGTAGAAAATTATTTAAATAAAAGTATACTCCCTTTTAGTCATTAACGGGGTCATTATAAAAATTTTCACAGAAAATTTGTCTTCTATTGAAGCATTAAAAACATATAAAATTTTAAAAAAAAATCTATATTAGATAAAGATGGCAAATATAAATTGTTTAATTCTAAAATTATGTCAGAATCACTTGGGTAAAAGTTATAGATGGCAATCAAGGGAATCAGCTAACAGGTCATTTCAGAATGAATGCTTCCGAATGAGATCAGCCAGAGGGTTCCGTGTTCGAAACCCGATACAGCTGAAGATCCGCCGTATATGGAGTATGTTGCACGTCAAATCATTCGTAGTGGCCAAAGTTCCTCCCGCTGGTGAGGTGCGAAAATTTAAGGGCGGGTGTGCGCGCTCAGATTTTTTCGTCGTCATCTGACCTCAATTCATAATTAAAAGATCCAGCCGAAAATAGCCAGCTTGTTGCTTCAAATAGGGACATTAATATAACTAAACAAAGGCGAATACGATCCAATATCGGAAATTCTAGTTTTATTCTTCTGTCAAAATGATTTGGAAATAACCCATTCGTCTTAAATTAAAGGAATCTTTGAAGCATTTTTCACTCACAGAGCGGGTGAACCCTTTTCTAATATTTACCTTTTAATGACCAATAAATATTTAATTATCCAGGGCCCTTTCCCTTCATGTACACACGCATTTAATTGAGGTAACAGTCAGGTAGATGGAACCAGTAAATTCTTTCTTGGTTTCCTTCATTGAAAATATCCACAATTCCAACTAATTGCTGTTTAAATATAATAAAAGATTTATGCATTTTTCAATTAGAAATTCTTTTACTGCACACGTTAATTTTCCAGTTCCTAAAGTCTTTATATTTACGATATATTCTCACAAAACTATGGTAAAAGTGAAAGTTTTGCAATATACTATAAACTATAAATAAATTAAGTTTCTAAGACAGTGCAAGTAATTAAAGTGAAAATAATTTTCTTTTGCAATGATATCAACTAAAAATTGTTTGATTTTAAATGCTTATAGCAGATGTTAATTCCTTCAAAGTGTTATAATTGTCTAAAAATATCTTTATTTTTAAGTGGTGATCCACTCATAAATCTGGCAATTTTTCTGTTTATTTTAGGGGAGTTGGAACCCTAAATCCATTACACTTAAGTATATTACTTCTTCTCACCTTTTCTCAAAATCTGCTCTAGATTCATGTTTGAATGGTATATGAAACCCAATATTTACTTCAGATAGTTTTTGCTATGAAGACAATTTAAATCTTTAAATGAATATTCAAACTAATGAATTTCCCAGAATGCTGGAAGACGCTCTTCCAGTCCCCATTGTGATTTCTGAATAGAATCTCACCAATCCAATAAATAATCGACCAATCTCTCTTCTCCCAAACTTAATTTATTAAAATAAAATTAACTGAAAAATTCGTTCTTCATCAGCTGAACGAATATATTGACAATCATAGTGTAGTTAATCCAGGAAATCTCTTTCGAGAACAAATCAATTTTTGCGAGTAACAGAATTCATCACATTCTGGTTCATTGAAGGGGAAAAATACTGGAGCCGTCTTCCTGGACATAAAAAAGACTTCATTTCAGCGTGGGGTAAAGGAAAAATATATAAATAATAAAAATATAAATTTTTAATTCCTCTTTTCTGTCTTGTAGCAGCATATAGTACAGTACAGTTAGGTCAAAACCCAAACATCCAAAAAAAATGTTCTCTCCAGCTCCAAATTGTTCCATAACCTCCCCGCAGTGAGTAATAAAAAGTCACACGACCTCGAGCGTCGGGTTTCGGGGGAAAGAGGTGGAAAGAAAGTGAAATGGCAATTCTCCACAGTTTATCCTAAATATCTCGAAAACTATTGAGTTTAAAATTTACAAACGATTTAACAAATTAAAAAGCGTAAAATTCCCTACAAATACAACTTTTATTTTTCTTACAGCTTTAATACTCTTGAAGATAATGGGTCTCAAAGGTTGCCGCCATCTTTGATTTCCTCCACCCTTTTCAGATTTTCTTGAATATCTCGAAAACTATTCAATATTAAAATTACGTGGGATTTAGCAAATTAAAAAGCTTGCGATTCTCTACAGATTGGTACTTTGATTTTTCTTCAGGCTTTAATAGTTTTTGAGATAATTGGTCTCAAAACGAACAAATTTGTAAAAACTCTTGATTGATAGTACAATAAACGAAGGGTTTGAAGAGAAA
>BGPR01004347.1:0-25533 GCA_013235015.1 Araneus ventricosus | reverse complement strand
TTCAATTTTTTGTATTACATGTAATTTGAAAATCGAATAGTTTACGAGGTATTCAAGAAAAACTAAGAAAAGGAGGATAAAATCCAAGATGGAGGCAAATTTTGAGACCCGTTAATTCTAAACCTATTGAATCTAAACAAAAATAAAAATAAAAATTTATAGGGAATTTTAAGCTTTCTAATTTTCTGATTACATGTTATTTAAAAATTGAATATATTTTGAGATATTCAAGAGAAACTAAAAACGGGGAATGAACTCCAAGATGGCGTTAAACTTTGAGACCCGTTATCTCGGAAATTATTAAAGCTGGAAGAATTATGTATATGTAGAGAATTTTACGCTCTTTAATTTGTTAAATGAACTGTAATTTGAAAATTAAATATTTTTCGAGATATTAGGGAAAAACTAAAAATGGGGGGGGGGATGAATCCCAAGATGGTGGTGCGAGCTCGCACGCTAGGACCGGCGATTTTTATTGTGTTCGTCAAAAGCCTCTCGCAAACAAGTGTACAAAATTCAAAACTATACGATTTAATGTTTTTTTCAAACCCTTCGTTGACTGGACTATCAAGTAAGATTTTTAAAAATTCATCCACTTTGAGACCAATTATCTCAAAAAATTTTAAAGCTTGAAGAAAAATCAAAGCATTATTTTTTAGGGAATGGTACGCTCTTAAAATTGTAAAATCACATGTTATTTGAATATTGAATATTTTTCGAAAGATTCAGGAAAAACCAAAAAAGGGGGATTAAATCAAATATTGCGTCAACCTTTGAGACCCATTATATACGACACTATTAAAGTTGGAAGAAAAATAAATCTATGTGTTTGCAGAAAATTTTTCGCTGTTTAAGTTTTAAATCAGTTCTAATTTGAAAACGCAATAGTTTTCGAGATGTCTTCAAAAACTGTGAACATGACCATTTCACCCCCTTCCCCCGAATCCCGACGCTCGAGGTCGTGCGACTTTTTGCTACTCGCTATAGGGAGGGTAAGAAATAATTTGGCACTGGAGAGAAATTTTCTTTTTGTTGTATAGGTTTGGCCGATTGTTAAGCTAATTGTACTGTACTAATATCTAAATAAAAAACAATTTAAAGTTAAAACACTTTGTCAGTCACGCAATTACTTTATTTTCAAATTTTTCATCCTTAAGAAATGAAAGTGCTTATTTGTTTTTACCAGCACAGATTTTAAACTCCATGCTATAAATAAAAAGAAAAGAATTAGGTGGGAATGAAATATATTTCAAATTATTTTTAAAATTTTATATACAAAACATTCTTATTATAATAGTGGTAATTATTTATAAACACTTCTGAATATTTCATCTGAAATGCCTCTAAATTATACGAAATCGTTGGCACTTTGCATTCGCTATAATTCTGCATTCAGGTCAATTCAATTATTCTAGCTGAAAAAAGATCTAGGGTTAGGAAAGGTTATGTAAGTCATTTAATTATTCAGTTGGAAATCTTCTGATTGTTTTAAATCGAAGAAATTACCACTTCAATATATTGATATTAGATTAAAAGATAAAAAAAATTCAATGTACAATAAAATAAATATTTTATTCAGTTACTGAGTAGGACTTGTTCTACGGTGCTAGTCATTTGGACCAGTTTTTAATAAAGATACAAATATCTATAATTCGAAATTTAAAAAAATATTTTGAAGCTTTCTCGATTTTTTCGGCACAATCCCTACTAACCTATTAAACACTTGATTAGGTTTTCCACTCTTATGCTTCAACACTGAAATCTTGTAAATATCCTTAAATTATAGAATTTTAAATAAAATAACTGTAATCATATTTTCGATGTTAAAACGAATTGATTTAAATTCGTATTATCCCTCCACGCGAAAAAATGATTTTATTTAGATTAGACGGACACTAGTGGATATATTCTTGATATGCATAATTAAAAATTACCAATTTATTGATTTAGTTTGATCTCATTTAATTCCATTTTCCATATCAAACTACTAGAAACCCATTTAGCAGCAGGATGAGCCGGAGAAAGGGGTCAACTTAAAAATTTTCTTAGAAAGTTTGTCTCCTATTCAAACATTAATGAAAACTAAAATTAAATAAAATCTGTACTAGATACAGATGGCAAGCATAAAAGTTTTAAATCTAACATCGTGTGAGTCTCGTGTCAGTTTTAAAGTTATAGCAGGAAACCAAGGGCCATAATTAGCCGGCATTTCATTTCGAAACCTGATTCCACTGAAGATCCGCTGTGAATGGTGACTGTTGCACGTTAAATCATACGTAGTGGCCAAATGTCGTCCCGTTGGTGTGGTGCGAAATGTTGGAGACGGGTGTGTGAGCTCAGATTCTGCCGTCGTCATAAAACCGCAATTCAAAATTATAAGGTCCGTCCGGAAATATCCATCGTGTTACTACAAAAGGGGAAGTTAGCATATATAAACTCAACTAAAGCGAATGTAGTCAAGCATTGGAAATTCTAGCCATTTATTCTTTTATCAAAAGATTTGGAAATAACGCATTTGCCTGAAATTTAAGGAATATGTATAGGATGTATTTTTCATTTACCGAGCGTGTGAACCCATTTCTAATAACAACTGATTAATGATTGATAAATATTTAATTATCCATGGTCCTTTCCCTTCATGTTTACATACATTTAATTGAGATAACAGTTCGGTAATTATATTTTATTCGAATTGAGGGGGAACAAAAGAAAAATAGAAACAGCAAATTATTTCTTTGTTTTCTTCCTCAAAAATTTCCACAACTGATTGCTGCATTATTATAATAAAATAATTATGCATTTTTTAATTAGAAATTTTGTTACTGGACACATTATTTTTGAAGGTCCTAAAGTTTTTACATTTACGATATATTGTCACAAAACTATGGTAAAAGTGTATGTTTTGCAATATTCTATAAACTATAAATAAATTATGTTTCAAAGACCGTGCAAATTATTAAACTAAAAAAGATTTTCTTTGGTAAATGATATTAACTAAACATTTTTTTATATTAAATGCTTGTTGCAGCTGTCAATTAGTTGAAAGTGTTATAATTGTCTAAAAATAACTTTAATCTGAAATTCGAGATTCACTCATAAATCTTCGAAATTTGTTTTATCTTTTTTGAGATAAAGGTCTTATTTTATTTTATTTTTTACTGTCCTCTTACAGTATTTATTACAAGTATTTAAGATAAGATGGTATTTTCACCCGAGAATTCGAATTTCTCTGCCACGAAGAAATTCATTTAAAACATACATAGAGGCTGGCAGTGAAAAAACTTAAAAATGTATTTTTATGATGAATTCTCGCAAATCTTATATTTTCTGACTTTGAAGGAAAGAAAATTTCAATTTTACATTCTAATCAATATAAACTTTTAAAACTTTATTTTAGAGGCATACCAGATAATTTTTGAATATAATACACGACTGGAAATTAAGACTATTCGTAGTTTATAATATTACCGGCCTCAAATAAAGGAAGTAAAATATCTTTAATTTTAGATTAAAAATCAAAAAGAAATATTTCAACAGTTTTTCCCAAATGTGTAAAATATTAATCACATGTAGAACACAATACAAGTGCATTACTTTTGCATGCAGTTTTCATATGTATGCTGTATAGTAAATAATAATCATCCCAAATAAAAAAAAATGAAAAAAATATTACAGAGAAATAAAAAGCGAAAAACTAACTTTAAAGCAAATGAAATGAAATATAAATATGATAAAACGAGAAAGATGAAAATAAATGTCCCCGCTAATGAATACTCTGTTAACATGATGATAGTTTTTGACTCGCATTCTTTCAGTACATTTTATGATGCAAAAATCGTTACGCACCGAATGCAAAGCTCCGTAACACAGACCTTTGAACCTAGAGCTACCAAATTTGGAACTTCTAAGGAAAGAATTTTCCCACATACATTAATATAATATTTAACAGACTTTGTATTGTAGTAATGTGCACCTTAGAACGACTTTCTGTTTTAAATTTTAAAAAGAATATTATGTAATAAAATTGCCCAAATTTTTTATGTTAATTTTAATAAAGTTTTTAAAATTTACGCACATTTTGTAACTATACTTTCATTGTTATAATGAAATTATAATCAATTTCATTTTCCACCAAATCCTTTACTCGTGTCTATTTTCCAATTTTAAAGTAGCAACTAACTGAAAATCTGTATAGAAGCATTACGACTTCAATGTTTTTAAAGTTCCTTCGTTTTGCTACCAGCTGTATGACTCCGTAAATTAATATGCGATGATGGGTAACAAATATTTATTTAATAAACATAACACAGTAGAAGAGCGTGAAAAGAACAAGATGATCAGTGCGTCTGAGCATGCAATTCAGTCTCATTTTCCAGTTTATATTCAGCAGACAGTTTATTCTAATAGGTCTACATTAGAGGAATTTCTCTGGCAGTTTGAACTTCATGATGTCAACCTCAGTAGTATCTGAAGCTGGCACTGCCAGTAAAAACTGAAAACCTGAACACAACTGCAGAAAGTCAATGTTCGGAAGAGGTTAAATATCTGATTTGCAGAACATCGTTTCAATTCAACTCTTGCAGCAGGAAACGACCGCCACAGTTTTTAAATATTCCTGTAATACAATGATGCATTAATTCAGTTTCTGTAAATTGCATGTTGTAAAAATCATTACTCATAAAAGGCACCGGCTGATAAAATCAGGCTAGATGAAGGCAAGACAGAACGCTGCCCCGTATCTCCGTGCTGATGCCATCACGGCAACTGAACCGGTTGAATGGACACGGAACGATAAAGACAAGACAGATGTATCAGCCCTAAAACACTACTCTGTTACGATGTTTCAGAGTATAGGTTCGATCTCCTGTTTTTTCAGTAGAGTGTGATTCAAAAAGTTTTCGTTACCATTTAAAAGTAAAAAATTATGCTTCTTAACAAGGAAACAAAACTTTCGTTCACTCAGCATATATAATGGAAATATACATGTGTTTAAAATAAGATCAAAATAAATATTTTTTCTTATATTTAGATTATAGAGCACTTATGATGAAACCAATTTCCTTATTCGGCCTGGTGGATTATCTGAATGGAATGTTTCCAAGTCACACACAGTCTGTTGAACAATATGTCGGACTTGTGTCGGAAGCAGAGTGCTTTTTATATCGGTGAACCAAAAGTATGCCCGGGGGTAAGTGGACCACGCACCACCAGATACTTTCTATGTTTGTTGGCATTCTTATAAGATAATGTGGAATTATTATAAGATAATGAAATGTAGCTAAATTTATTTCATGTATTGCCAAGTGACCTATAAAATCTTAAACAGAATTTTTTTTTATAAATTGTAGTTGCATAATTTAAAAAAAATGAACAGCCTATATGAACATGGAAAATTGCTGATAGAATGTTTAATCATTTGAAATATTCCCATAGTGGAAAAATATTGAACCCATTCTTTTTTATCTTTTAACAAGACCTGTTTGATTAGAGTAAGATTGGTAAAAAAAAAATTCTAACGGGGATGATAGATTCAGTTATTGATATCTTGATTTTTCTTTAAAAACTGACATCTATCAGATTATAGAAAACTTTTTTAAAGGGCTTCACTCCATATTTGGATCCAGGCCTCAAATTCCAAAGGGAGGCGCTGATCTGATGCCTTGGAAGAATTAACGGTGGTCCAGAAGGGACTCTATTGCCATTAATTTCGAGATTCTCTACAAATCAGACTTCCAAGTATCGTGTAGGGACAAGAAAGATTTAAATGAGACGCAAGAGAATTTTAAGAGACATAACCGATGTTTCAATAGCTGAAGTTTCTCCTTAAAGGTTTGTTAATTGTTTTTGTTACTTTCTGCTTTCTTGCCAGACATTTTTAAGAAACAAAGAAAATTGCATTTCTGGAGTTTAGGTAGTGTTACAATGAATGAGGGAAATAAATTACATTTGTATATATATTTAGATCTAAAATAACTTTTTGTCACGCATATACATCAATCTGCTGCAATTCATCGACAAGATGATCTATGAAGTCTATATTGAGAGCTTGGAACTAAAAATTGCATATTGAAGTAATTTCACATAATTCTGTCAACGTTGGAGAGAAATTGCCTCCAAAAATTGTTGATGATTTTGAAAAAATAAATTCTATTACTCTAAAAGAGATCAGTACTTAAAAACTAATGGTATAGATAATACTTTTTTAAAATGACAGAGAGAAATTTTAAATTTATAAAACTATTAAAAAACAATAGATTATCGGGACTTTTTGTGATTCTGAAGGCCGATGCGGGAACGGAAGATGTCAATCAATTTTCTTACTTTATTCTTCGTTTAATTTCTCACCCATTAGAATCTTTTCCGTGATATAGAAAAAAATATGACTTTTTTGGCAGACCTATGAAACAGTCCATTGCATTTCTGTCTACATCTAATAAACCATCTAAGAAGCCAGTCGCAGAAAAGAGATAGAATATACATTTATTTCTACTTCTACTAATTTATAATTCTTATTTCGAATCACAATTGAAGACATTTTCACATCTGTGGATTGCCTGTTTTCATTATATATTTGTCCGACATAGAATTTTTAACGTTTACTTTAAATTACATTTCATTTAGATATGCTACTATGATGCGGATTTATAAGTATGAGTACATTATATTTTATTAATTTTTGTATTAGTTCTTCTTCCCAGACTATATGGAAGGTTTTTTGTAAATACATGGAAAACTGCACCAGTATCTTTACCCTTCAAAGAATTCGGATATGATGAATTCTGTTAGTTGTAAAAATTGACTCGTTGTCAAAAAGCATTTTCTGTAGCCGAATTGTCCGAGATTTAGTATACTATGATTTTTTTATATATTCTTTAAGGTGATCCACAGGGAATTTTTCAATTGATATTATTTCAGAAAATTACCTTTGGGAGTAGAGAGGTTGGTCAATAGTTTATTGGGTTGGTGAGAATCTATGCAGGTTTTAGAATGGAAAATAACATTGCGTCTTCTATCAATTTGGTAAATAGGTTGGTTCTAATATTTAGTTCAAGATTTCTTTTGTCCATATATACTTGTTACTGGGAGGTATTTTTCTTAGAATTTTCTAGTTTTTTCATCCAGGGTGACGCAGAACGTTGGGGCTCCAACGAGAGTGTCTTGATGCTTGGGGAAGATGGATTTCGATCGATGAAAGACATCGTGAAATTGGCAGCAACTGTGATGCACTCCAGAGGAGCGAATATAATCTTTTCTGACATTAATTTTTTTTTCTTTGGCTATAACTAATGGTATTTTAAATTTTACCTCGAGTAAGAATTAATAAAATTTATCTCATTTGATCAGCATTTGCATTTGATTTCAGTTGTTTTCAATGTTTGAATAGAAAACAATCTTTCGGTAAAAGATTTATTTAGATCCGTTTCTTGGGTCTTCCTTGCTTAGAAATTGGTTTCGAATCCTTCGGATTAGAAAATGGAAAATAATGTGTAAAAAGGCGTATTTGTGTTTTTTAAAGAATGATGACATTAGTTTATGTCTCCTAATCTAGAATACAATCTAAATGCATAAGTTTTTCATCAACAGGAACAATATTAACTTAAGATTAAAACAGTTCATCAATATCGAAAATATGATTATTTTTTTATTTTAATCTCCTTAATTTAAATTTTTTTAAAAGGTTTCATTGATAAAATATGAGGGAGGAATGCCTAATTAAGTCTTTAATCCGTTAGTATTGAATGTATTATAAAAGCGAAGAATATTTAAAAGAAAATTCTATTTTATAATTTTTTAATTTATTTTTTTTTAATTAATAATTTTATAATATAACACAGATTCTAAAAGTTACGCGCTTGTAATCAAAATAATTATGGCTTTACGCTCTGAGCTTCAATTCTTCGTATTTTATAAACAGAATTTCTAAGATTTATAGGAATATTTATATTTGGAACATTTATAGTTAGTGCATACATGGAATGACTATGAATAAAAGTTTCTTAGTAATTAAATGTAGTTGGTCACGCATTGGCATGTCTTACCTGAAGTGAATAATATAGATAGTTTTGAATAATTATTTACTTGAATTTGTCACCGTTAATTTTAAAAAGGAAAAAAAGTAAGTGATACAAATATGTGTCACGGCACAGCTAGATGGAAAATACTACAAGGAACTAGACTGAAAATAAGTCATATTTCCGAAGCTGCCTCCGATTAAATATCTATTTCCTAGTAATATGATGAAAAATTCATTTATAAATTCCATGAAATTAATTCTAACAAATGTGTATATTTCGATCCTGAAAAATACAAGATCACTTAGGCTATTTCTCCCATTGCTGCTCGTAAAAAAACAATACACATTTCCTGATTTAAGCTCACTTTTATGTTTCTCATGACAAGACGCTGTTTTGATATTTTCAGATCTAAACTAGCATTTTATCGAATTCAAGTAATTGAATTAAATTTTAATTACATTCAAGTGACAACACTTAGCAGCAAATTTGAAAAATATTTCATGGCATCTAAAATATTTATAATGATGAATTGCAATTAATCCATAAAAGTAGAGAATAATTTAAATAAAAATATATCTTCTTTTTAGTTCAATAATAAATGTATGTTTAAAAGAAACTATTTTAAGCAAATTTATTGAACTTTCAAATTTGAATTTGAACTATCTTGGTACTCTTGAAATTTTAACTTCTTACTGTTATACACGGAAATATGAAGCATATTTACCTCCTTACTGCGGTTTAGGGTTATTTCGTGTGGTTTTTTTTATATTTGTAATTTTTGAATTTTTTTTGTTTTTGTGTTTTTGCTATTTAATATATAAATACATTGCCTACAAACATGTGTACAAATTTAATATGCTCGTCTTTCAAATCATATTAACATCATCAAAATCCCGTTCCTATATAGATTTCATGCAGCGAATTTCCAAAATTTTCTTTAATAAACTAGATTTCACAGACAATGAAGTAACAGCACAAATTGAAGTGTAATCGCGAGAACCAAACATCGAAAGACCTAGAAATATATTCTTTCATTTAAAGTCTCTTAGCTTTGATAACCCGTTTCCTTACCTTAGAATATGTGAATTTATTGCTATTTGCTGCAATTTGTCGAAGAATATATTCTCCTGATATTTTCAAATGAATAATATATAATATGCATATATAAATAAATATATAAATATGACTCAGGGCAAAACAAAAGAAAATTTCCTCCCCTACAGCAGTCCAGGAAACCTGGAAATACTGAGAAGTCGAAGGAGTGAAAAAATAACAACTTTCACCTTAATCTAGTTTTCACACGGACACATTTCCAGCAAAACGTCCCTTATTCCCTGCCACTTCAGACTTTCCCTGCACTAGCTACCACAAAAGAAAGAAGGTTTCAAGAGCCAAATAATCCCAGCCCAACAACATAAAAACTGAAAATTAGATCCTCTGCAGGCCATGGGCTTCTGTAACCAAAACGTTGTAATGTATAAAAGAACTAAAAGTCCTCCCATTAAGAACTATATATAAACAAGAGAAATCTTTAACTGAATATTCGATCTATTTTACTTCTTCCCAGATTGGTTTGAAGACGCCGTGCTATTCTGTATTCAAAAACTTGGATAGAATGTCGCCAACTCAAAAAATTATGGATCAGTCTCTTTTCTTGGAACGTTAATTTACTGAAATAAATTTTACTGAGAAATTTTGGTGCTTGATTACCTTAATGAATATATTGACAATCATAGAGTATTAAATTAATTATTAACAGAATTAATTTTGTTAGAGTTCATTGAAGGGTAAATGTATTGGTGCCTTCTTGGGCATACAATAAGTCTTCGCTTGAGTGTGGGTTGAAGGAGTAATATATAAATTTATGAAATATAAATTCCCTCCATCTTTTTTCTTTGCACTTCGTATCAACATAACTAAATGAAAGGAAATTTAAGGAAAAAGTTAAAAACGCTCTGGTCCGACGGGCTTTCAGTTTACTTTCAGATTTTGATAAATCATCCATATCAAAAGAAAATACTAATTTTTTTTACCAGCACAAATATTAAAATCTATGCTATAAATAAAAAGGACGCTCTTTACTTCTTAACAGCTTTAAGTAAGAATATTTTAAAAACATTTAAATATATAATATTTATTATAAAAGTGGCAATAATAAGATTTTTCAAAAAACGTTTGAATGTTTCATCTAAAATGTCTATACAATATTCGAACTTATTTGCCCTTGCAATTACTCTAATTCTACATTCATGACAATCCATTTATTTTAGCCAACAAATATCAAGGGTTATAGAATGCATTTAATTTTTAAGTTAGAAAGATTTTTCAACGGAGCTAATCCTTTGGTCTATTTTCTGACAAATATACTCATTTCTAACATCGAATTAAAAAAAATTTAAACATTCCTAGCTTTTACAGCATATTCCCTACTAACCTATAAAACATTTTATCAAGTATTCTTCAGTTACGCTCCTCCGCTGAAACTTTATAAATAAACTTAAATTATGGAATTTAAAATTTATAACTTTAATCATATTTTCCATAACGAACTAAATAATTTGAAATTAATATCATGCCTCCGGACACGTACTTTACAATAACACCGGACCCAAGTAAAGAATCTTTAATTATAATACAATTCCATTCCTTCAGCATGCAATTTTAATATGGATGCGAAAAGGAAAATATTTATCCAAAATAAAAAAATACTTAAACTATTACAGAGAAATAAAAAGCGAAAAAACTACCTTTACCGCAAATTAAATTAAAAATCAAATAATATAAAATTAGAAGGAAGAAAATAAATACACCCGCACAAAAATACTTCCGTTAACATGATGAAGAGTTTAGCCTGGCATTCTTTCTGTTTATTTTATGATGTAAAAGTCTTTACGCACCGAATTCAAACCTGTGCAGGACAAACCTTTGAACATAGATCTACCAAATGTTTTACTTCAAGGGTAAGAATTTTCCTACATATATTAATATAATATTTAATATAATTTGGAGGGTAGAAATGTTCACCTTAGAGTGAATTTCTGTATAAAATTTTAATTAGAATTTTAGTCAGTATTTACACAAATTTTTTATGTTGATTTTAATAGTCTTGAAAATTAATTTTATTCACATTTTTGAAACTATGCTTCCACTGTTATAAGGAAATTAAACTAATATCCTTGCTTCCCCAAATCCTTTACTCACTTTTTCCCACGACAATTTTTAAAGTTTCTCTTTTTATACATTCCTGTTATATAATAGATGCATTCATTCAGTACATGTGGCATGCACGTTGTAGAAATTTTACTCGTAGAAAGCTAATCATGCAATCAATCCAGTTGAAGACGAGACAGAAGATTAAAAAATAATATATTTCCCTGCTACGATGTTTCGGAGAAAGCAAAAACCAGACAGACGGATAAAAAATAATAAAGATGTTCGAATTTCGTTTTATAGTATAAAGTCGCTTTACAAACAATACCACATATCTCATTTTTTTGACATTTCAAAGAAGGAGAAAAAACTCAATTTTCCGCAACCAATAACAAATACTTTTGAATTTATTTTCTCATTTGGTAGAAACATGCGGTCTTCTTTAATATCAGATGTTTAAAATATTCAGAAATATCCGTTACTGCTTGCGAAAAACTGAGAAAGAAATTGAGACTTCCTGATTGAAATTTAATAAAAAAATAAGATTGGTGTTGTTACATGGTAAGTAATGATATGGTGATTCAAATGGATTTCATTAGCATTTACGAGCAAAAAATTATATGTCTTTACAAAGAAAATAAATTTCCGTTCACTTGGCCTATGCAGGGTTCCCACTTATATCCGTTACATACCCCCTTAACTTTTAAACGGTGACAGATTAGACCGTAAAGTTGGCGTCTAGGTAAAGTAAAAGGGCTATGCGGTACTCCATGAGAAAACTTACAACGCCAACTAACGGTAAATTTTGGAATTAGCGGTCCTATCTTGTAAACGTTGAAAGATACGACGAAACAGTCAATTAGAAAGTTATAGATCACTCTCGATTTAGTACGAAAAGATACCTTGCGCACTTTAATACTAAAAAGAGAATGTCAAAAATGAACATTTCTTTGATTGTGATTTTCAACACTATTGCGTCGTGAAACGCGAGCGAAGCGAGAAAAGAACACCTTACGGAATAAATATCAGCCAGTATTGTGGCGAAGGGGAAACGCACGCGATTTGCATCCATGAGGACCATATTCCTGTCCCCACCGGTGGCGAGTTTTACTGAATGTCTCTACAAACCATGAAAACTTTCTGCTTATCTTGCAAAATCATCTCTCCAAACACACAGCGCAACTCAGCCGTGTCTTTTATAAAAGTCACATGGACATCATGTATTATGCAAATGAGGATGGAACGTCACACCTGTTCACCAGAGTCTAGTACTATAGAAACGATGTTCCTGCTTGGTTGTACGTTCAAGCTGAGGGTTATGTGAAAAATTGGCATTAACGTATATTGCGAGATGTTGTTAATTTACGATGAATGTGGGCGTAAGGCAAAATCGGCTGCATCTTGAATGTTTCCCTGAAGGCCCGCATCCTACACGGCACACCATCTTAAAAATTGTGAAACGTTTAAGGGAGACGGGTTGAGTGACCAGCCGACCTCGAGTTCGTAGGACGCAAAGTGCAACCCGAAGATGTGCTAGCATACACTCTAGCCCATCCTCAGAGCAGCACAAAAATGAACAGTGAAAATTGTGGCCTCTCAAAAAGCCGCGTTTTTACAATAATAAATGAATCAGGTGCTCATCCATATCGATCCACACCTGTGCAGGGATTGCTGCGAAGAGATGCTGAGAGACGTTACACGTGGTGCAAGTTTGTGACGAATAGCTTAGAGGACCACCCAACATTCCTGACAGATATAATATGGGCGGATGAGGCATGTGTTTCGCGTACGGGAATGTTTAATAGACAGAACATTCATACCTGGTAGCTGGAAAATCTGAGATATTCCGAACTACAACAACTACTCTGGTTGGTTAATGTTTGATGCGGAATTTTTAATGACAGGCTTATTGGACCAGTATTTTACGAGAGAACGTTAACGGTACAACGGTGCTTGGAGCTTCTGCAGGATGTAATAAACGAATTTGTTGAGACTCTACCGTTGCACCAACTCCGAAACGTATGGTTCCAACATGACGGCGTCCCTCCGCATAAGATTTCAAACGTTAAGCAGTATCTAATGGAGACATTCCAGAATCAAGTCATCGGGTATGGTGGTTTCGTAGACTGTTCTCCGCGCTTACCTGACTTAACAACATTAGACTTCTTATGGGGACACATAAATGGGCAGGTATTTGCGACGCCTCTGCCAACAATGCAGGATCTTTGACGGCGCATTATTGGTGCTTGTGTTTCCGTAACACCTGCCATGTTGCAAAAAGTACAGCGAGAAATATAGACCAGAGTGCAAATGTGTATAGTGGCTAACGGAGATCATTTTGAGTAATATAAATAAATGATTCAGAAGAGAGGAACGTGCCTCGGTTTCTTTCTTCCACTTTTTATGACATGGCAATTTTCGAAATCGTGACCAAACATTTTCTCTTTTTTCACATTCTGTTCTGAGTATTAGTTTGCGCAAGGTATCTTTTCGCACTAAATCAAATGTACTTCTCTACAACCTTCTAATTGACTTTAGTCTCGTATCTTTCAACGTTTACGAGATAGGAACGCTAATTCCAAAATTTGCCGATTGATGGGGTTGTAAGTTGTGTCATAGAGTAGCGCATAGCCTTTTTACTATACCTAGACGCCAACTTTATGACCTAAGCTGTCACTATTTATAAGTTAAGGGAGTGTAACGGATATAAGTGGGAACCGTGTATAGTGAAAGTATACATTTGTCTTAAAAAAGAACAAGATAAATAATTTTTCTTATCTTTAGATGATAGAACAGATGAAAATTGCACATATTTTATCACGGAATCCACACAGCATTATTCTGCCGCAATTCAAATTTAGTTAAAAGTTACCAATTTAGAAAAAATAAAGTCTAATAAAATGTTTCATGTATATCCTCCCAAATGTACAAGAACCTTAATACATCAGACGTCGCTTATAGTGATCACGGATATAATGATCAATCGGTTATACTGATGAACAGCGTAGAACGGATCTTCCGCATCTTAATTCATAGAAAATCCGCCATTTATAGTGATCAACAATTCGCTTATAGTGATCAATTTCAATGGTCGGGCGGGAAAATCCATGGCCAGCGGAAGAGTAAAGGGCATCAAGAACTAGTTTTTCTGGATCATTATCTATATTAGAACCATCATCTCTCTCTACCCTTTGTAGTGTTCTGCCTTCTATTCAGTGATCTGTCGGCTCTTATTAGAGAACATTGTCAGTTTCACGATGAGCAAAGATCGCGTGTCGAGCTTGAGAGAAAAATGCGATCTTCTAAAAAGTACGATTAACTTCCCAAATTAAGTAATCGGGAGGCTGCGGGTATGATGTGACCATAAGGAACATCTTTCGCCAAGGAGGTTTCATCAGGACCAAACAAGAGGTTAACCCTGATGTCATTAAAAAGCCAGCCGACCTTACCGAAGAAATATATGAGGCCTGGACCAAAATCGATACAAATTTGGAGACTGCTGAGAAAAACATGGCAAACAATCTATCAAGCACTCATGAATCGAAGAGATGATGGCATAGAGCTTGAGGACAATGGCGAGGAATAGGATCTAGAAGAAAAAGCACCATCAGCCGAAGATACTGTGCAAGCCCTTCGAAATTTTAAAAGATCACTCGAATACCGTACTGAATATTTCTATGAGCATTATTTATATGAACGATTTATCCAACGAATGCTTGATAATTCAAGAAAGAGCAGTCTCTTTAGTCTTCTTTACGGAAGCTGAAAAAATAAAATATTCATCTTTGCATGATGATAGAATTTGTTGCATCTGAATAGGCAACCGTTGCAACCACAAAGTCCTAAGTAATTGAGCACTTATTTTGTCGCCTGTCAAGCTCTTCATTCGAGATAAAAGCTGGGATGGTCTAAGGTGTCCGAAATGTAAATCCTGCAATAATTGTCTTAGTCACGCATTTTCAGATTGAGAGAAAAGAGAAATAATCCGTTCCTTAAGTGCGGTATAAGCATCATCTCTAGGAGGTGCTAAAACAATATCCCTAGCTTGAGAAAGTATTCTAGAGTCTAATGCTGAAACCAGCGCATGATATTTAGTAGAATCTTCAGAAATACCGGCTCCTGAAAATTGAGATTCTATGTGAGCAAACCATATGTCGGGATCGTGTTCCGAAAATGGAGGTGGGCGGAACGCCACTCTGGATATTTCAAATTCAGTTTTAATTTCTTTGTCCATTTTATGAAAAACTAATATAAAAACGATCTGTTCACGTAATATGCAAAAAAGATACAACCTAAAACACGAGATATTACTAAGAAAAATTCGCCCAGACTGCCGCGAAAGCAATTTACCTAACAAATCAAGTGCGCACTGATTGCGCAAGAAAAAACTTGGAGCAACACTTATGATTCTGAGTCCGGGTCACCAAATATGAAGGGGATAGAGGATGCCTCAAAAAATACCCCGCTTCACCACTGACTCAGATCAGTAAAGTTGCAAAATGATATTCTAGGCAAGAGATTTGTAAACAAGGATTTATTTCACAGTGCAAAAATGAAATTGTCAGTTAGAACATTAAAAAACATTTAAACCAAAAATGGATCTGCAGATAGACACATCTCTCTCTCTCTCTCTCTCTAAGTTGTCGATTCAGAATGTGACAAAATTTTAAACTCATCCTGACCGGGATTCCAACCCTTGTTCATAGAGTTTGCAGGCAGGAATATTAACCACATGACCACACCAGACTACACGGGATGTGGTAAAATAATCTATTTGAGTTTTAACGTCACCATAGCTCTAGTGCCGCCATTTAGTGGTGCAAAATTTCCCATGGTCAGAATACGTGTTTCAAAGTCGTAGAGATGAGTAATAGATGAGATTAGTAATATTTTTGTACAATAATTTAGATTCTCTGTTTCAATAAATTCGTTTTCACCTTTTATGTTTCTGATAAGCCTTCTCTCCATCCAAAGGGCGGAAACTCCACTTTTCCTTGCTTTTTGGAGGAAAATAGCTAGTTAGAAAGTGAGTTGGAAAACTAATTGGAAATTAATTAAATTCTATGGGAAAGTTTAAAATGGCAAACCTCAAATATTTATTTTAAAGACTAATTTATAATTCATATTTTCAGTTGCATATTTAAAAGATTTGGTGCCTAAGCCAATTTTCAATTGGAAAATTTTTTCTTCTCATGTATTCCTTTTCTATACAAGTATATGGTTGATATCACTAATTGAAAATGGAACTAATGAAACCCCTGTCTGATGTAAAATTAAACAATAATGATAATTACATTCTAATTTTGTTTCATAACCTTTGGAAAATAAAGCTGCAATATTAGAGAATATGGTGCAAAATATGTATTTAGAGAAATGCAGATATTATGAAATTGCAGTTAAATCTTAAAAAAATCAACAGATTATTGATCAAGTTTATGATATTGTGAAAATCTGCTAAATAACTGCAAATTGAATTCAAGTCAAAATACAGATTTTTGATGTCTTAAAAAATCTGCATGATATTTAAAGGAAAAATATAAAAAGAATTTTTTTCCAGATTTTATGCAGATTAAATTGAAGAAAAAAATACAGATTTTTTGCTATCTTACAAAAAAATGAAGAATATTTAGAGAAAAATATAAAAAGAATTTTTTTGCAGATTAAATTTTAGAAAAAGTGCAGAATTTTTTCTGGAGAAAAGAAATCTGCAAAAATCTTAAAAACTTCATTTTTTTCAGCAGATTTTTTAGCGGTGAGAACACAAGTATTTGGATTTAGAGATCATCAACTAAATAGTTGAACAAAAAACCAATAGTCATCTTAATGTTTTTAAGCAAGCAACAAAAAAATATTATTATATCCTCGAATAGGAAACTTCTTTGTCTGCAATTTACTGCAATAATTTTAGTAAAATAGTTAAATAAAAGTTTAAGGATATTTTTCTTGTTGTTGACAAAAATTTCCTATATTGTACCGCAAAGAGTTGCCTAAATTGAACCGTTTAAATTAATGGAAACTATGTCTCAAATTACAGGAACAGACCAGAAATAATTTATAATCACTAATTGTTCACATAAATTGGAAGTGAATAAGAGAAAGCAGCAATAAAAGAGGTCATAAAAAGACCCTAATGACATAAAATGCAACAAAATCCAAGCTTCTAAAACAACTAAATCTGAGCGTCATAAAACAAATTTAAGCTTACGTAGTTTCGTATCATACGTGAAGAAACAAACGAAGTAGAAGAACTGATATAGCGCATAAAATGACATACTTGGGTTCATATATTGTGTGCTAGAGGGAATTTGGGAACAAAAAATTTTTTTGCTTTAATTTTGTAAAAAGAAATTGTTTGTCCAATCTAGGTGACCAGAGGTCCACTTTGGACCTCCTGTTTCCTAAATTGGAACAATGATATAATTTTAATATGTTTTTTTATTAATTAAAATTTTGTTTCATAAAAAGTTCATTACATTTTTTCAAAAATAAATAAACTATAAAATAATTTATTACATGTTTTCAATAAAAAATACTTCTCTTCCACTGTACATTAAAAATTGTTCGTGTTTTAATATGCTGCAATCTTTCATAGTTATATATTTATGTTTATGTTTTTTAAAAGCCCGACTGCTTCAGTAGGTTTTAGAACCACTGATACGTTGTTCATAGAAGGCAACTTCTGATGCAACCAAACCGGATGACGACAAGACAGACGTATCAGGCCTAAAAACATTATCCTACTTCGATGTTCCGGACTAGAGGTACTAATATCTTTTTTTCAATATAGAATGATTCTAATAGTTTTCTTTATAGCATATACGTATAAAAAAATTATGTCTAAATAGTGATAAAATTCTTTTTTTCTAAGCATGTATACTGAAAGGATGAATTTGTTTCAAAAAAGGACGAGATGAATCATTTTTCTTATCTTCAGCTCAGAGAAAAGATGAAAATTACACATGTACAGTCGCGGGAGAAAGCAACCGCCCAAAAGCAATG
This sequence comes from Araneus ventricosus, assembly GCA_013235015.1. Classification (NCBI taxonomy): domain Eukaryota; kingdom Metazoa; phylum Arthropoda; class Arachnida; order Araneae; family Araneidae; genus Araneus; species Araneus ventricosus. The sequence continues at coordinate 7,369 of BGPR01004347.1, read as the reverse complement.
CCTCAGTTCATCATATTTCAAACCAAAATGCATCCATTGTCAGGAAATAAAGTCTAATTAAAGATTCCATGCCTATAGATTTCGTAAGGGTTGATTTACATATTTAAATTTGAACTAACTTCGAAATTCCCAACGGCAACTTACATTTCTGCCGAAGAATCCCGAAACTACAAACCTCTTTATGCGCGGATACAAAATTTCATCATTCTATTCTATGCGTTTCGAAATCATCAGAAAATAAAATTTTTGAGACTCTATCGTTAATATAAAATTTCGAATTCCTGTTGGTATCTTGAGAAATAATATGATTGTTGACTTAGAAATCTTTTGTTGTATTTGTATGAAGTAATGTACATATTCTGCACCTAAACTTTACATTTTAAAAAGTTTCAGTGCTGAAATATTTTATGAAATTTGATAATAAAAATTTTTTAAAATAATACTTATAAATTTTATCAGTAATCGATGCAAAAGGCTATCTTATAAGCGCATTTTATTTTCTGCTTTCTCGTAAGAGTAGTTTTAAAGTTGCATCATTTTATTATATTTTCACTGTGAAACGACGCATCGTGTGTTTCAAAAAGAAGCAGTTTTTCCTTATTTGGTGTTGTAATGCTTATTTGTTATTCAATATCAATGTACTTTCAATATGAATTTTGTTTTATACGAATTTTGTCTTAGAAAATAAATTACTATTTGACCATTAACCTTTATCCCGAGTAAAAAAGCACAGAAATAAATAGAACTACAAAACTTTTCAACACAAAAACAAACAAAACTTCTAAAAAATTTTTTCACAGATTGAAATACAATCCCTCCCGAAACACTCTAAATCTCTTTTATATAGGTTTCATATGATTAGTTTTTCCAAAACATGAATGTTTTTCGTAAAGATGAGTTTTGCGATGCATTCTGTTTTTTGAGTTATTATTTTATTTAATCAATTTCACAATATTTAAAGTCTTGTAAGATATTTTGCTATAATTTGGAAAACATTTGAAAATTAGATTCTCTGGTGGCCATGGGCGTCAATAACCAAATCGTTGTAATTGATGAGAGAACTAAAAATCCTCGCAATAACACCTATGTATAAAAGACTTTAGAAATCTTTAACTGAATATTCGACCGAGTTTACTTCCCAGATTGTTCGAAGACGCCGTGCTAGTCTGCATTCTAAAATTTGGATAGAATGTCACCAACTCAAAAGATTATCGACAAATCTCTTTTCTCCGAACGTTAATTTACAGAAAGAAATTTTACTGAAAACTTTCGATCTTGATTACCTTAATCAATATATTGACAGTCATAGAGTATTAAATCCAGGACAATTCGGTTTCAAAAAATCACTTTCGACAATAAATCAATTTTTGCGAGTTACAGAATTCATTTTGTGAGAGTTCATTGAAGGTTAAAAGTATTAGTGCCTTCTTCATGGACATAAAAAAAGCGTTTGGTTGTTTGTGGTTTGAAGGAGTTTTTCTTCGCACTTCGTAGCAGCTTACGTAAATGAAAGGGAATTTATAGAACAATTTAAAAACGCTCTGTCCCACACGCATTCAGTTTACTATCAGATTTTGATAATTCATCCATTTCAAACGAAAACACTAATTTGTTTTTACCAGCACAGATATCAAATTCTATGCTATAAATAAAAGAAACATCAAAAATAGATACTCGAACGTATTAAGAAGGATATTTTAAAAATTTAAATTGAAAACATTTTATTATAAAAGTGGTAAGAATAGTACATTTCAAGAAATTTATTTGCCTCTTGAAATTACTATAATTCTACATTCAGGTCAAACCATTTAATCTAGCTAATAAATATCAAGGGTTAAGAAAAGTTATATAAGACATTTAATTATTAAGATGTAAAGTTTGTTCTACGGAGCTAATCCCTTGGTCTAGTTTTTGACAAATATACGAATTTCTAACATCGAATTTAAAATAAAAATCTTTTAAATCTTTCTAGCTTTTACCGCACACATACTCCTACTAACATATTAAACATTTTTTTCAGTTATTTTTCAGTTACGTTTCTCCGCTGAAACCTTATAAATAAACTTAAATTATAGAATTTTAAATTTATAACTTTAATCACATTTTCTATACCGAACAATATTAATCCGAAATTAGTATTATGCCTCCAGACGAACAGTAAATTTATTTCCCTGCTACGATTTTTCAAGCTAGATGTTCAAATTTCGGTTTTTTTTAGTATAGCGTAGCTTAACATGCAACAACACGCATTTCAATTTTCTGAAATTTCAAAGAGGAAGGAAAAAATCAATTTTCCGCAAATAATAGCGAATACTTTTGAATTTATTTTTTACATCTGGTAGGAACGTGAGGTCTTCTGTTTTCATCAGATGTTTAAAAAATTTAGAAATCTCCTTTACTGTTTACGAAAATTATTATTATTTGAAATCTCAAAAAAATTTATAAAGGTGTTGTTGCATGTTAAGTAATGATAAAGTGATTTAAATGGTTTCATTAGCATTTACGAGCAAAAAATTATGTGTCTTAACAATGAAAAAAACTTCCATTTGCTCGGCCTATATAATGAAAGTATACATTCATGTAAAAAAGAACAAAATGAATAACTTTTGTTCTATTTAGATGATAAAACAGATGAAAATTACACATATTTTATCACGGAAAAAATAAATCCACCTAGCATCATTCCGCCTTAGTCCATCGTATATTTAGTCAAAAGGTACCAATCTACAAAAAATAAAGTCAAATAAAATTTTCTATGTTTATCCTACCAAATGCACTTTGATTTGTCAAGAATCTTAATACAATAGACGTCGCTTAAAGTGATCACGGGTATAAGCCAGGGGAGGTCCTCAAACGCGATGCGCAGAAGGTCTTTCCGCGCATTACGTCATATTGGGACAGATTTCGAAACTTGCCTTTATTCCACGCGGTTTCGAATTAACGAAATAAATTTATCCCATCTGCAAGAAATGGTAAAAATACCCAATTAAAATGGTTCTTTCTTGTATCCTCATCATTTTGCATCACAATCCAACTTTTTACTGCTTATAAATTCAGCGCATTAGGTATGTACATTGTTTTAATGAAAATGATTCCTGGTTCATCTCTTTTCGTTTACTTTACGGCAGTTAAAAATAATCGATTCCTTTTTTAAAATATTATTTGCTTTTTCCTGCTGCTTAATAGGATTTTTTGGTGAATGAAAATAAATAATAAGTTATTTTGGGCTTATTTATATCTGGTCTGGAGCCGAGTTTTTGTCTTGTTTCTTTTCTCATCGCATAAACGAAACTGAAGGGCGGGAATTTAGTTTTAACACAAATACTTCTCGTATGGTTTAAAGCTGTTTTGAACGTTTCATTGTAAAGGAAAGGTTTTAGAGTTATTCCTCTAGGTCATAAGCTAAAGATTTAAAAACGTCTCTTTTCAGAGCAAATGTGATAATTTTACTGAAGGATATTAAAGTTAATGCAATGACTGGTTTTGCTGTTGTGGGATTACGATACATGATGTTAAGAAAATTTGGATTTGTGGAATCAAAAGAAAAAAATCTCTTATGACATAAATGTTTTAATTTTCTCTCACGACTATCATCGTGATTTAAAATCTGAATTTATTTAATAATAATAATAGTCCTGAAACCAAAACTATTCAAACATTATTTTCATCATCAAATGACATGACGAATCAAAGATTTAAGCAGTTACAGAGGAAGAGTCTAAATTAGAATGGAATATAATCTTCCGAAAAGTGCTATAGACTGATTTATCGTATTGTACAAAAGTAAGCATTAGAAATTATTTAGTTGATTGCCATCGAAGAGGAAATATTCTAATCAAATGTATATAATATAAGTTTTGCTATTATTATTCTGTTTAAAGCATAGCAATTAGTCAACAATTTAATACTAATATTTCAAGGAAATGTTGATTATTATTTTGCTCGAGTGATTTTATTTAATACATGTTTATTTTTCTGGGCCTGAAAATGTGATATAATATGCATATTAAAATTCAAAATATATGTGTAATGTTCAATTACGAATTGTGCGATGAAAGCAATTCTGCCAAAAATAACAAGTTATTTTTGTTCATATTTATCAAAAAGTAGTTAATTTTTGAGAAATTTCAAAGATATTTTATTTCATTTTTTACTACATGAAGTAATTGAAAGACTATTATTTTATCGAAGGTGTAATTTATAATTCGCAAGTAAAATTATTCTTAACTCTTATGTTTCTTAAAAATCATAAAGTGTATCAGATAAATTTGTTTTTAAAAATTATTTATCATACGACGTAAATACTATTTTTATTTCTCACATAGAGATCACATCAGAAATATCACTGATTTACATTAAAATTTTCAATTGAACACTCCAAACTTTTATTCTTTTATCATTTCTGACTCGTTAACAGCGTTTCTTCGAAATGTTAGACTGATAAAAAATTTTTCGGTGCCTGAAAAAAGCTCTCAAATATGATATTTATCGCGTTTCCGTTACGTAACACTGGGACGAAGCAATGTTGTTCCATTGTGACGTCATCTATTCATCCGCTCTCTGCGAGCCTAACCTTTATACTCTTAATTGACCTTGGGTATAAACATCAATCGGTTACACTGATCAATAGTGAAGAACTGATCTTCCGCATCTTAATTCATAGAAAGTCCACCGGTTATAGTGAACAAAAATTCGTTTATAGTGATCAATTTGAATGGTCGGGTGGGAAAATCCATGGCCAGCGGAAGGGTAAAGGGCATCAAGAACTGGTTTTCCCTCAATCATTATCTCCATTGGAACCATCTTCTCCCTCTACCCTTTGCAGTGTTTTGCCTTCTATTCAGTGATCTATCGGCTATTACTAGAGAACATTGTCATTTTCACGAAGGGCAAACGTCGCACGTTGAACTTGCAAGAAAAATGCAATGTGATTAAAAAGTTCGATAAACTTCCCAAATTAAGTTACCGGGACGCTACGGGTATGATGTGACCATAAGGAGCAGCTTTCGCCATGGAGGTATCATGAGGACTAAACAAGAGGTCAACCCTGTTGTCATTGGAAAGCCAGCCGTCCTTTCCGATGAAGATTATGATTCCTGGATCAAAGTTCATGCATTTGGAGACTGCTGAATTAAACTAAGGAGAAACAATGAGTCAAGCACGGATAAATCGAAGAGTTGATGACATAGAGCTTGAGGATAATGACGAGGAAGAGAAGCTAGAAAAAACCACTATCAGCCCCAAATACTCTGCAAGACCTTCGCACTTTAAAAATATCAGTAAAGTACCATGCTGAATCTTTCGATGAGCATTATTCTTATGAACGGTTTATCCAACTATAACTGAAGAAAACAGGTCATTCTCTATCATTTTAGGGGATATTCAGGGCTCCCCTTTACACATAAGTCAAAATGAGCAGCAAGGATTTTCGTTTGAGGGGGAAACTAGAAATAAAAGTCCATAGAAAGCTTTAGAAGTGCACATGGGTAAAAATTAATAGTATATTTTGATGTTAAAAACCTGATAAAATCAATCGGAATTTCCCCCCTTTATTTCTTGTTTTTCCTGATCAGTATACACGGACCAATTTTTTGAAGATTAGAAATCTAATTACATTCGAATGTAAAAAATATATATATTTGTGCTTTAAATTAAATTTCCTATTGTTAGTGACAAATTTTAATTTTCATAGTTGGACTCTGCCGTATCAGCAAAGCAGAGAAACTAAAATTTTTGCATATATAGAGCAGTTTTGTTTTGTATGTAATTCATATGTTTACAACGGGTACAAATCTGAAGTGCATTTAACCTGCTCCTAAGTGTGCTTCATATTTCATGAAACTAGGTTTTAGATTATAAATGGATTGAGTTTAATGTTTAAAAATTAGTTGATAGAAAACAAAATCTTAAAATGATGTTGTAACGATTATTCTTGATTAAAATTTGTTTGAGATGCAGAAACATTTCCAAAATATGCTTAGATGTTAAATTAGAAAGGGGAAAATAAGAAGATAAAAGAAATATTTCCATGTTCAAAAAATTAAATGACACTGACCAGTGGCGAATCCAGAGGATCTATTGGGTTACGAACCTCCAGAGCTAAGTCCAAAGTATCGATTTTATTTAAATCACTACAACAGTTTGTTCTTAATTTTAATATTTCAAAAAATAATAAAAATGCGATATTATTGCTTATCTGGCTTGATAGGTTCGAAAGATTTCCTACTTTTCTAGTGATTCCACTTTTACTTGTAGTTTTGACGCGGTCGAAGACATTTTTTGGCTAGTTATTTCATTGTATTTTTTATTAAATTCTCGAAAATATTGTATTGTTTTTTATAATTCTTATTGTCAGATGAGTCAAGTCTGTAAATTTAGAGGTTTTTGGTTTACATAAGCCAAGAGATGTGGCATTCTTCACGCCGAAAAAACATTTTATGACTTATCAGCCCTTATATCACCCCTTCCCTCGGATACAAATCCTGGATTCGCCACTGCCTCTGACTCATTTCACTATATTTATAGCATATCTTTATGAAAAAAATGCACTTCAATTAAGGTATAAATCCTGGTTTGTTATTATTCGATTTTTTTATACAGTTGCAAAAGTTACCCTTGAATAATTCTATTAAGACTATGGTTATATTGATTATTATCAATAATTCTCTTTGTTATAAAACGCAGTTATAAAGTTTTTTTCGTATATGAGGTTAATGACATCCAAGAATTCAAAAAGAAGAAATCATTACTGCCATTATTACAAAATGATTTCAGCTATTAGAGTACATTTTTTTCATCTACCTTGTTCATAAGTAATTGAATATTTCATTTTAATTATCTTTAGGAATATATTAATAATATAAACAAAAACTTATGACAATTTCAGTGTAGATTGCAAGCAGTAAACGCTCGACCTACAAACTCAATATTACTATTTTTACCAGGAGACATGGACAAAATTGCCTAAGTTGAACTTGAATTTTTCTGCGTCGAAGGACACATATTCATCGTAATTAGTTTCATTAAAGTTATTGATACATTTTTTTAAACCATAAGGCTAGAAAATCTAATATGAAATCCAATCTATCCTTGAAAATATGACTAATTTTTTATCTAGATTAACCCTAAACTGTTCAGTGATGCCAATTTGTATCACTTACACTGTCGCCTTTTAATAATTGACGGTTACTTAACTTTAGACGGGAAATAAATTGAGTCATGTTTTAGATATTGTTAAACTATTTTAATGTGAAATAAATATTATTCCTGTAGACGAAATACTTATTTATTTCTTTTCTCTCTAATTTACGAGATGTACACTTGTGGATTCATTTTTCATAAATTACAAATTAACTGTTTTAATTAGATG